>JAZHYW010033837.1:0-111609 GCA_037355805.1 Ixodes ricinus | reverse complement strand
TCCACCCGGAGCAAAGTCCCGCAAATCCATGGGCTTGCACTTGGAATGGACGGCGCCTAGAGCTCCTTCGCTCGCTGCAGATGAAAGAATGTCAGGGGTAAGGCACAAATACTGTTGCAGACAAGCAAAACGGAAAAAAAAAAAAAGTAGAAACCCTGATAGAATGACACCCTTCCCCTTCCCCCTTCCCTTCCCCTTAGCCCTTCCCCCTCCCCCAAAATAACAACGGCATGACACGGTTAGTATGCGCGAGCGATCCCGTGTTTTGTGCTTTACCAACTGAAACATCAAAAGTACTGGTAGAGTCTCATGTAGCACCCCTGCTGAGCAGTAACAATAGTTGTTCCTTGCCAAGCCTTACGAGCCAAAAGTTAAAAATTGCAGATGCTACATTTACACTAGTACACAATCCAAGGCTCTCCTTGTGCTTTTGTTAGTTTTCTGTCGGAAATTCCTACCCTCAAGGTAACCTCAAGACTTCCAACCAGATTTAGCTGTACAGGACAACCTCGGATATGGGGAGGAAAGAATGGTCCTACCACATTGAAAAATAGTTTGCTAACCTAATATGTCCCGCTGCATGCACAAATCTATAATGCATGTTTATGTCCCCTCTATGCACTAAAGCGAAAAGACTACCGTAAAATCCCGAGAGATAGCCCACCTAACATCAAGAGCAAATCGGGTGAAAATATGGAGTGGGCTAACTTTCGGTGTACAATCAAGAAAAGTTTTAAAAAATTGCTATTTTTAGGTTGTGTCCCTTCGAAGCTTGTTGGAACGAGAATACAGCGCAAACGAACGACGGACCAGTAGAAGAGTACCGTAAAACCCGCGAATAATACAAAACATAATTTGAGTGACCACGAAAAAAAATATATTTTTCCGCGTATAATACGAAACAAAATCAGGACTACGAAAATATTCCGCGTAAAGTACGACCCTGGAAGTCTTAAGAAAAACGTTTATTTGCGTCATAATTGAACCTTAATCACTGTCATCACGTCCGTCAGACTCCTCGTCCGACGCCTCCTCCCAAAGGCAGTAGTCTTCAGTGCCGTCGAGCGCATTTGAAATCCCGCACTTGAAAGAACGAGCGGCGAGCTAAGTGCCGACGTAGTGAAATCCGGCGCTTGGCGCATAAAGCGAGTAGCCCAATGTCGGCTTGCCAAAGTTCTCATGGAGCAGCTCGGTGTTTACGGCGAGATGCTGTTCACGTGCTCTATTACGAAGTTAGGGCGAAGTGCCGTTCACGTTGCTCTTGTACAAAGTCGCCCAGACTTGCTCTCGACGCTCGGCGAACACGCCGTGCTTCGGGCTTCTAAAGCTTCTGCTCGTTCCGTTGCACGCAAACAGAGCTTGCTTTTGTCGTCTCCATCCGCGGATGCTGCTCTCATTTACGGCGAATTGTTGTTTGGCTGCCCTGTTGCCGATGCCTTCCGCAACCAAAAGGACTTTTCCTTTGAACGACGACTGCGCCGACGCCATTGCCGAGCCTGACTGTGGACGGATGGTGGCGCCTCGGACATTGTGATTTTAATGATGATGATAGCTGTTTTGAGCGCCTTATTGTTTCGAAACCGAAACTACGTCAAACAGCGTTAGATCGCGCCTCATCGAAGCTAAAAATTGTTAGGACCCGCGTATAATACGAGCCGCCAACTTCACAAAGCGAAATTTGAAGAAAAAAAAACAACCTCGTATTATATTCGGGTTTTTACGGTATACACAACACTACTATTACTAGTAGTGGGCTATCTTTCGGTGTTTAAAAGAATATAGCAAATCAAGCCAAAAATAGGGGTGGGCTATCTTTCGGGGGTGGGGCATCTCTCGGGATTTTACGGTAACCACCCTAGTTACACGGGCTGGCTTTGAACTGTTTGTTGAGTTCGATCCCACTTATCAGCCTCAACTGTGGTCCAGACTGGGACCTGAACTGAAATGGTGCTACACGGCTCTCTAGAACCCCAGTTGAAGCTAAAACAGAATCTAGTTATTGTTGCATGTGATCAGTCTAATTCTGTTAAAGTAATTTACTCGGGAGACTCACCTTTTATTTATTATAAGTATATCGTACAATACGTTCAAATACCTTGTTGATTTTTATCGGCGTTTACAGTACCAAAGCAGACTCAGGGCCAAGTTGCGCATATTTTAGGCTAGGTGGTGCAAGCTACCGCCCGCCTACGCTGGGTGCACCCATTGCTATTTGTCCATTCACACAGCTGGTCCCGTCGCCATTTTCGCTCGTTTGTTGGGATCGTTTTAGTGACAGCGCTTAGGACACCTAAACCTATTCCTTCCGGGAAATTTGCTGCTACGATTCTTTTTAGACGCCTCCCCTGCATTCCTAAACAGTAAGTGCGTCGCAAACGATGGTCGGCGGCAGCGGTCCCGCGAACAGGTGCCATTTTACCTTTGTCGGGGAAGTCCGTTCGGTTGAACCAACGCCTCCTGTACTAAGATGCCTGTCATGAGAGCGGCGCGCGTCCTGCCGTGGCCTCTCCCTTTTTCCTTCTCCCCTTCACCGAAACGACCGCGGCGCTGCCAACTGACCCTATCGCTCGCCGGCCGCGGGCGCGGGAGATTTGACGTCTGCTATTGTGATACCAGTAGGGGTGTGCGAATAGTGCTTCAAATCGAATAGTGCAGTTCTCACTCCCTGGCGCTGAGACTGACAAAGGCTATGAATGACGTGGCAGCTGTACAGGCGGAGCAGTGCACCCGGCAAAACAGCTACTCAAGTCCACGGCATGCAAAAGAAGAGAGCTAACGCAGCAGCTGGCTCACTCTTTGGTATATTTGAACAATTTCATCCTCTCGTCTTCTTTTGGCATTGTAACTCGGGTCATGGAAAATAATTGGGACTTTTCTTCAATAGAGTGCTAAACCATAAACCAAAAACTGAAACTAAAATAATGTTAAAATTATTACAATTGTACTCAGTTGCGAGCGGCGGCCGTGCCAGTTGCGCCGAAAATGGCCGAGCGCCAGCGAGGTTGAAATGATGATGATGTTGTAGCTGCCAAAAAAATAGGGTCGGGCGAGCACCACCTTGTGGCGTTTCGCTACTGTCGATGGCAGACCGGCCGCAATAGGAGACGACCACCTGACAGGCATCTCAGTACAGGAGGCGTTGATGAGCCGGCCGAACCATGCTCGAGCCTAGTCAAAAAAAAATAGGGTCGGAGGCGGCGCCACCTTGTGGCGTTTGGCTACGATAGATGGCAGACGGGCCGCAATGGGAGAGCGAGCCACCTAACAGGCATCTTAGTACAGGAGGCGTTGGTTGAACTGAGGTAGGGGAGCTCAGTTGAACTCAACTGCCATTACGCGGCTCGATGACAGTTGGCGCCGCCGTGTAACTCCGACGATTGCGATTGAGTCAACTGTCACTGACTCAATGACAGTTGAGAGTGCCCGTGTAACTAGGGTATAAGCCATGAACAAGCTTCAAGGTCTATAAAGAGCGCACACATTGACTGGAAGTTGTCATTCGTTACACCCAGAGAAGAGTGTGTGCCGTCAGGTATCCCTTTTCCTAGCATCCGACTATGTGGTATGCCGTTTATCTGTTCTATGTAGTATGCCATTGACTGGTCTAAGGTGCCATGGCACCTTAGGCCAGTAAGCGGCATGAGGCACCGTAATGAAGCTTTAGAGAAATTACTCCTTGCTGCCAGACAGCTCATGCCATTCCTAACAGGGGGACAGTGTGCGCAGTCCCTCAGTTGAGTAGCTCGGTCTATGGCCGAATTGGGGAGTAGGGACAAATATTCAAACCTCCTCTCCCCAAAACAAACCTGCTGCCGCTTTGGGCACTGTCGACTTGGGGACGGGGCTGCAGGGAGGAACACAGGTAGGGCTCTGTGGGGGGCACGGGGTGGGGCAACCTCCTGGGGGACAACGGGAAGGGGACACGGCACTGAGGGATGGAGAGGAAAGCTACTAGGGCGTACTATACTTCGTTTCAGCTGCAGTCCAGACACTGCCAATGCTACGAGCTAATGGGACCAGTCAAGCAGAATCAAAAACACCCTCACTGCATGTACATGATTGGTCTAGCGATGATAGAACACGTAGAGAAACATAGCCGAACACCATGAGGGTGCGCTTTCGACGCTATTTGATTGGTCCCCTCAGCTCGAAGCATCGACTGCATCTCGGCTCAAGGTGACGAGGTATAGGGGAAAGAGTGGGCGCCGTCGGGTTTTCATTTTCCCTAGCGTCCAAGTATGTAGTATGCGCAGCTTCCATTCTTCCCCAAAATCTCGCTACATACCACACTTTGCTTCTCGCCATAGTGGCTATATTTGGCCCTTGCTAAAGTGCTGACTTTAAAAAAATTCTAGCCTAGGGATACAAGAAAAGCGACTAGGGCGTGTTAGGAAAATGGTCTCCCCGAGTTCACCTTCCCCAACATCCGACTATGTATTATGCCCTGGTTTCCCTTCCTCGCCGATGTTTCACCACTTACTGTACAAAGCTTCTTATCATAGTGGCCATACTTGACCCTTGCTGTAATGCTAGGTTTCAGAAATTCTAGCCTAGGAATGGAAGAAAGGCTGCTTGAGAAAGTTGGGGCAATAGCGGGTGCCATTGGATTCCCATCTTCCCTAGCATCCGACCATGTAGTATGTTTAGCCTCCCTTCTTCGCCAACATATTACTACACGGTGTCACAAAAAAAATTTACAGGGGTTTTTCTCACCGCAAAAATAAACTAGGCATCGCCGAACGCTCATTCTCCGCCCAAAGGTAGCGCTAGAGGTCACAACCAGATGCCAAAGTTTCAGCCCGATCCAATACTTTATTCAAAAGTTATAAGTGATTTTCTGAAAATTTCAATGGGAAAATGGCTGGCCGACGGAGTTTTCAAATACATGGGGCTCTATGGCACCAGAAACCAAAAACGGGCAAAAATGGGCTCCATTTTCCCATTAAAATTTTCAGAAAATCACTTATAAATTTTGATGAAGTTATTGGATCAGGCTGAAACTTTGGCATCTGGTTGTGACCTCTAGCGCTACCTTTGGGCAAAGAATGAGCGTTCGGCGATGCCTAGTTTATTTTTGTGGTGAAAAAACCCTGTGCCCAATCCAATAACTTCATCAAAATTTATAAGTGATTTTCTGAAAATTTCAATGGGAAAATGGAGCCCATTTTTGCCCATTTTCAGTTTGTGGTGCCATAGAGGCCCATGTATTCGAAAACTCTGTCGGTCGCCATTTTCCCATTGAAAGTTTCAGAAAAATCCTTACTAATGTGCATTTTTTAATAAGGTATCGGATCGGGCTGAAACTTAGACACCTGGTTGTGACCTATAGCACTACCTTTGGGCAGAAGAATGAGCGTTCAACAATGCCTAGTTTATTTTTGCGGTAAATAAAATCCTGTAAAAAATATTTTGCGACACCCTGTACATACCACATCTCGTTTCTCATCATAGAGGCTATATTTAACCCTTGCTGTAAAACTTATACTTTCAGAAATTCTAACCTAGGGATGCAGGTAAAGCTACTTGGGCACGTTATGCAAGGAACGAGATAGGGAAAATGTGGGTGCCGTCGAGCAATTATGTATTACGCCTAGCTTCCCTCCTTCCCTAACATGTCACTACATACCATACCTAGCTTTCCTTCATTGATGGCCATAATTTGACCCTTCCTCTAACCCTAACCTTCTGATGCCCTAGCCTCTTCTTGGAACCTCAAGTGATAGTTTGGTCTGAATTAACGCTGGCCCACACTTGTGAACATTTTCGGTCACTCGGTTATGGAATGCGAGAGCGTGGTTTGCACACTGTAACCTGCTACTATGAATATGAATCCAAAGCTTACACTGATACAATAAAAAGATATCATTAACAAAATACTAGGTATGACACTAGCAAGTCCAGTATATAGTGCACATCTGCACAGCACGCAACAGGTAGGAAGTTGCAGCAGTCAGAGTCAATACAGTGGACCTTTGTACAGTAACGAGCGCCGTCTGCAAAGCTGTCGTCGAACTACAAATAAAGGACAGCCCAACTTGCCTCCGCCCACCAGAATACATTGGCATTGTGCTGTCGTATTGATGTTCGTTGCCTTATGATCCGTACTAGCGTATACTCAAACGAGAATGGCCAAAAAAGACGAAATATGCGCAAAGATAGGTGCTGAATATGTTGGCTGACCGGAACTCTGCCCTGCGAAAATGGCGGCAGTGGGAAGCAAGGCCAGAAGAGGGGGTGTACGCATGTGCAGAAGCTTACTGAAAAAAGGTCCATTGCTAAGACTCAAGCAGCTGATGGAGCGCAGGCAAAGTAATGGCACAAGCTGCAGTCGGTAAAAGGCTAAGAATCCAGCAGACGCTCTTTCTTCAGCACACACACACCGCCTTCTACCAGGAATTGCCTGCGACAAAGTGTTATCAAAGGCAGAAAGCTCGCACAGGGAGGCGGGCCCTCTGCTGAATAGTTTAAACCGTCGCCGACCATAAGCCCTACGAGAGTATGCCAGTAATGTGCTGCATCTAAATTCAAGCATCCGTTAATGTTACCGAAACTGCCATGTCAGCAACATCAACGGAACTTGAAAGTTTGCATAAGAAAGCATGTGCAGGGCCGGTGTAGTGCGATGCCAAGCCCACGTGGGGAAATGTTGGTCCAAAAGTTGGGTAGCTGTTGGCCAACGTTGGCGAGCTCTCACTTGCCTGGGCAGTAGAAGCCTTTTGCCAGCTTGATGAGGAGGTTCACCTGCCTGGGCGAAAGGAACAGCGGCATCTGGTCCAGGTTGAACTCAACCTCTACCTGGAAGAAGGCAAGTCAGTCGGTTCCCTATTAGCCCGACACTAAACTAAAACACGCCAAGCAACAGAAATTTAGACACGTCATCATCCTACGGGCAAAGGCGGGAGACAAAATCTGCAGCATGTTTCGAGCTCCTCCCACCATTAGGGCGACAAAGCTTTGCAGCGACACGAATACATATATTGGGCGTTTCTGCAGAATACTTGTAAGCAACCCTAAAAAAGAGTGTGAAAAAGAAGCCCTTTTCAGGAACAAACTGCCATGCCAGTCACGGTAGGTGTCCGGGATCGCAAAAGACACACTAATTAGCAAAACAAGGCTCTTTAACTTCCAAGTTACCCATTTAATAAGCAAAAATAAACATATAATTCCAATCAGAAACTTGCTTAGCATCAAGGAAAACCACTAAATCAATCGTTTTTTAGGAAGACGCGAAACACTGGGAAAGCACGGGGGTGCACTAAAGTTTTCACTCATGCAGCGGCCGGAAGGCAGGCAATGCAAAAATACGAATGACATCAGCAAGTTTCAAATTGGAAGGATATGTTAATTTCCACTAATTAAATAGGTAATTAATCAATTTCAGGTAAATTAGTGCATTTTTTTCAATACCCGACGTTTGCAGCGACCAGCAGTTTGTTCCCGAAAATGGTTTCCTTTTCTCGACCACCCTATTCGTAGAAAATTTTTGGAAGTATTCGCAGAAACAGCCAGTACGAGCCGAGTATCGCCACTCACGTTGGGGTCCGTCAGCGACTCGTCCTGCTTGAGCTGCAGCTTCATCTCCTGCCGGCCCTGGAGCCGCGAGATCAAGATCGGGTCCGACTCCGGCTGCGGAGGACTCTCCGGAGAGGCAATGTGTTGCGGCGGCATCTCTGGCGAGCCCGCCATGGCGTCCAAACCCTGTCGCATCACGTCGGGATTCAACGCTGGCGTCGAGGGGGAATGCCTCGGGGGCAAACGACAAAGCACCAGGTGTTTGGTAACAAAGAGAGAACCGCATTTCTCCCACCCACGAAGACAAACTATGCGTCGCTGAATGCTCAGTCTCAAATGTCGTGCTAGCAGTTGGAACCAAATGCCGAAGTTTCGAAATTTACCATTATCTAATTCGAGTTATCAGCGATTTTTTCAATTCTCGACGAGGAATGGCGGCTAATGGATCCGGCAAACACAAGATGACGAATGGTGCTTGCTAGCCAGAAGTGGCACCATTTCCTCACTGATGAAAAGTTATGATAAGTCCATTTAAGCAGGCAATGTGCGTTCCACAAGTGTCCCATCTGTTAAAGTCCCGCTGTCTCTTGAAGCTCATCTCACAAAGGCTCACAATGCCTTTTAGACTAGCGGGCGAGGCTGTCAATCACTCACCAGGGCTGCAGCGGACTGGGAGGGCGAGGCGTTCTTGGCGAGGGAGAACTCGTCTGTGTAGAGGCTGGTGCCCGAGAGCTTGATGCGCTTGGTCGACAGGGCCACCCGCTCGTGCACCCGCTGCGCTATCGTCTCCCCCGCTATCTCCGTCTCCGTGCACACCTGGTCGAAGTAGTCCACCCTGGGAGGGGAGGTCACCCGCGGTCAAGCGATCGGGCGGTTGATCGGACAGTCAATCGGGGCTTCCTACGTCGGTCTTTATCATAGAGAAGTTCCAAGCGCTTTCGGCAACATTGAGCGGCCGATCGGGGTTTGCTGTACCACTCCAGAACTTTGCTTCTTAAGTCTCTACTGTAAAATGGTTCTAAGCACTCTCAGTAACACTTACCCATAAATTAAACACCTGTAAGTTTGGAAAGTGTGACTCTTCTGTGAGTTGAAGTGTCAAGTGTGATGGGACAAATTTACCATACAGGTTGGAAAAATCTAATGGTGGACTCAGGAATGACAGACTATCCTCGGAGGATTCCTACTGGTCATTTAGTCAAACAGATTACAGGTCATCAGGGCTTGTCCTCAACCAGTGGATGTTACATTCCTTCAGAGAAAGGCTCGTTTGCATTGCAACTCATGCCAATGGACACGAACAGACTTACACATAGTACATAGGAAACTGAGTTCTGAAAGCACAGCTCGAGCGAGAAACAATCTGAGCACTCACAACTTGATCCGGACCTCCAGGGCAATTCCGTAATCGGTGTCCGGGTTCGGGATGTACTCCACACGAATCGTCGTGTTGGTCAGCCGGACCTTTACCCTGCAGAAGACTGCGGAAAAAGGAATGGATTCGCTTTCATTGGAAAAAAGACTACCACTTCTGGCTTCGGTCTTCTCAGAAAAAGCTATCAGCAAACACACATACAAATGCCAGCATGTTTCATTCTCTAGATTGTTTTTTAAAGGGATACTACAACGAAATGTTGGCACTTATTTTTTGGTCCATATGCATTCAAAGGACCAGTGTCACATCGGACACACCAATATCCTGTTAATAAAGACAAGAAAAGGAATTTTAGAACGCAATTAAACGATTAGCAAAGAGCACCTGGTGCATGTCGCTCACGCCTCGTTTGTAATGCCCGTCTAGGAACCTTGACAGGTAGTGACGGTAACTGTCTCGCCTCCGGCTACTGCGAGAGTAGATGGGAAGGAGGTACTCCCCTCTCCCCGAGAATCTCTTTTGTGAGTCCCAGAAGTCACTATTGTCCCCTTACAAGATTATAGAAGATTAACCCGTCACTCAAAATTCTTACAAAAGCAGCCGCTTCGGTTGCTGGAACGACTACGACATCCTCTCGACGTCAGCCTCGCCGCAGCTTTGCTCGTCCCGAGACGAACTACGTCACGATTGCGGGGGATGTCACATGCTCTCCGCTGGATGCTCTCCGGGCGCTTGCCAGATTTGCCTTTTATAACGAAAAATACAGCCACCAGGCTCAATAATACAAACGTGCGATTGTCATTTACGGATATTTCGGACATTCAGGACTTTCCCAGGCTCTAAAACTCTGCGTGGACCAACGCCCAATACTCCCCGGGTGGCCGAACGTTCCTGGGAAAAACGGACCCCAGACACCGGCAAACTCGAAGCAAGTTGCAACAGATCTTGCATTCGCTCGCAACTGGAGTAGCAGTCGGCAGCAGTACGAGCAGAAACAGCCAACTGCCAGCCGAAAGTGGCAAGATACCGCACGGGGTACCTCCAGAATGCCAGGCCGTGGAACCGGCTTCCACACTGCGACGTCCGGACACGTAGTAGCCCATTCGAGCCTCCCTTTAAACAGCTTTGCTGTTAAGAATCAAGTTAAAAGCTGAAGTTAAAAGTCACACTGCTTGTACATTTACAAGACTTTGCCGCAGACGTGACGACAGAATTGTCGGCAGGCCATGCCTCGTGCATGTTCGAAGCATGCTTGCTTTGTACATGTGTATGCTTCAAACACGTCTGCAGAGTGTGTTTGGGTGACCATGCGACGTACAAGGAAGAAACATGCGTTAGACCAGGGGTGGCCAGGCTGGACCCGGCCTAAGAGCCGCAAACGAAACCACGAAACTCCCAAGAGCCCAAGAGCCGCGGGGGGGGGGGGGGGGGCAAACTTAAATTTTGTACAAAGTCTGACTGTACGTATGGGGGCACAAGGCTGTACCACTGTACGTATGGGGGTACAAGGCTGCCAAACCCGCAACCTGTGCTTTATTCTGGAAATTTTTTGTGTTTTTTTTTCCTGGGGAAACTTGGAAAGTTGAGTGGGGGGGGTGCCCTCACGAGGGATCCGCGAGCCGCACTTCGACCAGCAAAGAGCCGCATGCGGCTCGCGAGCCAGCGGTTTGGCCACCCCTGCGTTAGACTGTGTCAGCAGACCGTCCTTCGTACGATGTACCCCATACACTGCGGTCGCGTGGAACTACGTGACCGTACCCGTCTCGATGGCCCGAGCGGAACATCTCGAGGCCCGTGAGGGGCTCCGCTGCGCTGAAGTCCTTCTCGGCCTCCAAGGGGTCCTGCTTGAGGTACTCCTCCGCCAGCTGCATGCTCGACATCATGCTGCCCCACATTGAGTCGAACATGGACACTGCAAGAGGGAAGGAACGAATAAACGGTCATTACTCCGAGTTACGCGCTGAGCTTTCTCGACTCGCAACGGGGGAGGCATCGGCCACGGCATCCGCTCGGACGCCGTGACTCTCTGCCTGCTATGCTCCTTGCAGTGCAGCAATGCGTGCGTGCGCTCGAGTGACTCTCTCTCTCGAATCTAGGCTCTTTACGCGAAACCCCTGAGACCTAAACTCTGTCTCACATTGCGACGCAACGGGACAAACGCCACGAGCCACCAGGAGCCAAGCCGCGGCTCGGAACATGCCGCGTGGCCTACTGGTTGGGCAGAGCAACGCGCGGAGTGTTAAAAGTCACGTAGTGCTCGTGGAGCGTTGGATTCGCTTACGTACGTGGCTCCTAACGTCCGCTGGTATAAATCGCGAGGATGCCCGACGTCGAGAAACCAATGTTCATACGCAACGACCCTTGATGTATGAGAAGTGTATGCATGGAATAGAATCTTCAGACAAATTGACCCTCAGGTTACCAACCATTCTTTGGACTGTGTAGTTATCTATGCACGGCGAGGAAGAAGGTTCGTTAAGGGTAAATGTTTGTCAAATAATGAGGAACACTCTGACAGAGCAGAGTAAAACACACAATGAGAGCCAGACAAAGTGTTATTAACTGGTTATTGCAGTTGAAACCTCTATTTGCAGTTGGAAACCTCAAAAGTCTCATCAAAAGCTAACAAGGCACTCTGGTACCTTAGAGAAACATAGCTAACGCCACACCAGAAATAAAAAATATAGCGTATAAGACATTGGTGAGACCAGTTCTCGAATATGCGAAAATTGTGTGGGACCCATATACAAAAACCAATACCACTACACTCGAAAGGCTTCAGCGTCTTGCAGCTAGATTCATCTTTAGTAAATATAACCGCACAGATTCTCCCACTGATCTATGTTGTCGTGCCGAGCTCCCAGCTCTTGAATTAAGAACAAAGTTTGAACGTATAAAGTTTTTGTTCTTAATTTTTCATGATTTAATTTGCATAAAAAATCTAATTACATGGACATACGCATTGGTGAATCTACAAGGCACCGTCATTCTATGTACATAAGAGAGCCGTCTGTTAGAAACGATTGCTTCAAGTATAGTTTTTTTCCTAGAGCGATTACGGAGTGGAATGCTCTGCCAAGTGGCACTGTCACCCTAACCTCAGTTAATGAGTTTGTTAAAAACGTCGAGAGCATAGTACTTTGCCACACGTCGTAAGTGTTGAACAATCACGATGCTTATCTGGTGTTCTACTCCCACCCTCAGAGTCCATTCCCATCATTTTTTCGCTTGTTATGTTGGCGTTAATTTGCATAAGTACTTGAGCACTTCGAATGCTGTGTCATTGCCCGTCTTGTCAGCAAGTCATATAATAGCAGCATCTTTTTTTTCCTTGTGCTTTTTGTCGCAGCATGTATTAGTAATATCTGCCGCCGTTCTTCTTTTTTTTTTTCTTTTTTTTCAATTGTGTATTGTTGTGTGCATGTATGTGAATTACTGCATTGTATTACCCACTCCTGTAAAAGCCCTGTCTAGGGCTGACAGTATCAATAAATAAATAAATAAATAATATTTCACTGTGGAAACAAGGTTTGTTTTCGTAACTAGTTCAGAACAAAAACACGAAACGGACAGGTGGAATGATTTGGCTTGACGTGATAATGACACACTGGTTGTGGTGCCTTTCAAAATGTCATACCTTTTTGCCTCGTTTTCCTACCCATCAAAGTAACTCCTGGTCACGTCTAGTAGTCACCAGTTTCTCAACCAAAAGATTCTTTGCACACCTTTTTTTAGAAGCTGTTCACATAGCTCCTGACCTTTTGCATCTTCCGAAAGAGGAAACGTTTATGAGCGCAAAAGGCTAGAAAAGTATTCTGTGAATACATTAAAGTTTTCTCAAAGATCTATCTCTACTCTAATCTCTGGGAAAATGGGCAGCGATGGAATTCTGCAAACTTTCTCTCAATAGCCGAAATGAAATAAAATAGAAAAATCCAGTAACTTCAGAAAAGAAAAAAAAAGAGGGCTAAAAATTAGGAGACAAGTAAAAAGCCCATGCTCATATTTTGTTTAAAAAGAAAAAAACAAGTTTTGTGCATATTCTGTATGCTGCACAAGGTAGTTCTTAACAAGATTTGGTTGTGAGAGGGAAAAAACAACAACATACATTTCGCCTTTGGAATGTTTTACATTCTGATAAAAAAGAGATAACTAAGCATGCCAGTAGCTTCATCCACCACATAGAGGCAAAAATTAGTAATGCATTGCAAGGAGCTCAACTATTTGCACTATGGCCCTTGGGATGAAAGCAAGCATAGATAAGTCAGTCCAAATGCCACAGCAAGCATTCCCCACTAAGATAAGAAGTTCCACCCACTCCACTGTGTTAGTCATACCGGAACAAATACATTTGTCCTTACAGCTTCCTTCCTAAAACACTGGGTGTTTTAGTAACGACTTTCAAAAATCGCTAAAAATAGGGTGGTTGAGGAAAAAGGAACCCTCTCTGGGAACAAACTGCCAGGCACAGCAGGTGTCAGAGATTGCAATAATTATACTATGTAATTAGCAAAATAATTTACTAAAATTTACTAATTACATTTTTAATTAGTGGAAATAAACATATGGTTCCAATAAGAAACTTTCTGAACACCATCAAAAACAACTAAATCGACTCATTTTATAAAGATGCAAGGCAAATAGAGCATTTCACGGCGTTCCAAAAAGACGGTCGATTTGAACATGTCTCTAGGTTTCGGTTTCCCATCGAAGCACACCTCTGCACCAGCGGTCCTGCCCCCACGCGGCCAAGGTGCAAAGCTGCTGCCCCGCCTCCCTCGTATGATGGAAGGAAGTATGGTGCATGTGTACTGCATGCGTGCGTCGCGCAGGGAGACAGGCCCGCTGGTGGAAAGATGCGCTTCGGTGGGGATCAAAATGCAAAAACACGTCCAAATTAAGCTCTTTTTTTTTTTGCTTTTTTTTTTGAACGTCGTAAAATGCTTTATATATATTACCTATTCCCTTATATATTTCCAAAACGAGCTGATTTAGTGGTCTTCGTTGGTGCTCAGAGGGTTTCTAATTGGAACCATATGTTTATCTTCACTCAATAAAAATGTACATCACACAGAAAATTACAGGACACTTAAGACTGCTTATGTGTAGGAATGCAAAAGCATTCCTACATACAGCGCATTCCTATAAGCAGCGTGCCACGTCTTCCTTTTTCACAAGGCGATGTGGCACTAACATCACGCTCCCCCATTGCGCAGGCGCGGCGAACCCCGCCGGCTCCATGGCTTCCGTGACGGTGCATCTGCGTTGCTGTGCTTTTCTTTGCGTTTTATTTCCGAGGCGTGTCCGCTTTGACCTTGAGCGGCCTCGCCGGCTTCCGTGACAAAGCATCTGATATGACGCCAATGAGACTTTAGCTGCCGTTTGGCTCAGCCAATGGAAAAATGGGAATGTAGGTGCCGTTTTTCGCTGCTACAGAACTGCCGGCTTCGCTTTATGGGACAGTTAATGCTTTCGCATTAAAAGTTGATTAGTAAATTTTCATATGATTACTTTTAATTAGTATGTTTCTTTGGCGATCCCCGACATCCGCCGTGGTTGGAAATTCATTCCTGAAAAGAGTCTTTTTTCTTCAACACCCCCATTTTTAGGAATTTTTGAAAGTCTTTGCCAAAAACACCCTGTATAAGAATCGTAACTTTGCCATTATTAAAAAAAAAAAAAAGATTCAAACAGGACCTTTTTACTCCCCCTTTCACCACTCTAACCTTAATTGGCCTGCCATGCGAGAGTTTTAAAGAGGCAATGCAACAATTTTAAGGTCAAAAAAATTGCAGTTTTTTTTTATTGTTTTACATTGTTTATTTTATTAAAAGGGATAGAAAACCACCCCATTTTTTTTAAGCATCGCAATTCCGTCTCGTAACAGCAAAGCAAAGAGCAAGGATGTTTCACGACATGCAGCCGCGAGTGGCGGCCATGGGAACTATGACGTGACGCCGACCTGGGCGCATTGTATTACATTGGCAAGCTGTCCATTATGTGCTCAATTATCTTTGATAAATATTGCCGTTTCAACATGAATGAATGCGTCAAAAGCCTCATATATAAGACAAAGCACTATATTAGTTTTAGTGGCACCATCTGCCCGAGGTGAACAAAACTTTCTCTCTTGAGTCTTACTCTGCCACTGCTACATCAGCCTGACTTCCTTACAGCAAGGCAAGCGCTTCGCTTTGCTCCCCCTCCCCTCTCCTCTCCCCTACTCCCCTCCCTCTCCCTCCACATCGCTCAGACCAACCTTCAGGGTTGCCATGTGAATCGCAAACGGCGACAGCACACGCCGAGGTTCTGAAAGAGAAGCCAACCAGATACTCTGCGTCTCCAGTGACTCGCAAGAAGGGAGGCGCCCAAAACTTCAATTGTTTCCCAATTCTTTTTAAAAGAACTAATGCACGCAGGAGAAATTGGTTTTCAGTTCTTCAGACATGACAGGGAACAACTCCCACAACTACTTGACCAAAGTCCAAAAATCGTTGCACGGCCCCGTGCAACGATTTCCCTCGTTGTAGGTCAGTCGTTAAAAAGACATTTCCCTCGTTGTCTACTGACCCATAAAACGAAAGCAGAGCCCAATGACATTTCGTTTCCTACAACGTACAATGTCCGCACACAAAGGACACCTTGCCAAGGACGAAGATAAATGAAATACAGCTTTCTTGGGGGATAAGAAACGATATGTGGAAGAAAGACAATAGAGAATGCACCGAGAACATGCTGCTCTTTGTCAGGCTTGTCAGGTGGTACCAAAAGCAATCGGTACATCATTGTACACCTTGCACAGTGGAAAAAATCAATTTATAAATTAACATAAACGAGTACCTGTTTCTTTGTGTAAAAAAAATAATGCTAATCAATGCAACCTCAGACTGCTTCAGAAATATTTACATCCAAATAAGCTGCTTATATTGTTGCGGATGGAAACGAATCGACAAGCGTAAAACTAAAAATACAGGTTTAATCGGCATGCTTGTGCCAGAAACAAAAGAACAAGCGCTAAGACAGCAGCAGCGACCGTCGGCGTGACAGATGACTGGAGCAAGACTGAGAGAGAGAGAGAGAGAGAGAGAGTCGGCAAGCCCACGCTCTGCCCCTTATCTACTGCATTTGGTGTCTCGAATATTCAACCTAGAATATTTGAGAGTGAGCTAGGGCAAGACTGACTCGGCGAGATCATGTTGACCTCCTTATCTTTTACCCTCGGGGTAAGAGTAAACTCCAAGTCTTCTATAGTTCGTTGCAACTCAAGAAGGTAGGGCAAGAGAAAGGAAGGCCGGGGAGGAGGAAACGGATGGAACGCTGAAGAGAGGATGAGGTTTCCCCCTCTCCTTTCCAGCATTTCGTCTGCTTCTTCCTCCCCAGCCTTCCTTTCCCTTGCCCTACCTTCTTGAGCTGTAACTCACTATACAAGGACAGAGAAGCATTCTTTCCCAGTCACGCACGTGCCAATATCTTGCGTAAATAAGGTAAACCAACTTGTGCTACAAACTTCCCCAAGTTTTGCACCTGAACCTTGTCAAGCACCAGCTCAACACGAACAAAATGTATTTGAGCTCCCGAAAATGTAAGTTTTATCCAAGCCCTAAAACAAAGATGCAGGGTATGTCACAAGAAACCAAGGGCACGCACCCCTCCACGTCACCAGCACCCCTTTCGTGCAGGGTCCAAGTAGTTTGCAATGCTTAGCATACGTAGACAAAGCAGCAAAATACGGCTCAAAAGCAAGTTAGATGTTCAACGTTTCAGTCAGCGAGAGGTTTATCTGCCTTTGAGGCCCGATGACATTATGGTCGGTGAGAGGTTAAAGGGGCACTAAAGAGGATTTAGCGATAACCTGTTCTTGGACATGACTGATTCTACAGGCCCTAAGCATCCTAAAAATTCAAATATTACAATTACGCGACGCCGATTTTCCTATTAAAACGTGATGAAAGGTCGGGACACACCACTTTCTGAGTGGACAAATCTGCTCAGGAAAGGCGGGGCATACCCCAGCAGTTGTGTCAGCACGGTGACGATGGGCGCTTGTCGGCCAATCAAAAGCCGCACTCCGGGAGAGGCGGCTTACGATTGGCTGACGAGTGCCCATCATCACTGGGGTATGCCCAGCCTTTCCTGAGCGGAAAAGCTCTGCTCAGAAAGTGATGTGTCCCAAGATTCACACTGTTTTTAATGAAGAAATCGGCGTCGCACGATTGTAATTTTTGTATTTTCAGGATGCTTAGGGACCGTAGAATCAGTTATGACCAAGAACAGACGATCACAGAGTCCTCTTTAGTGTCCGTGAAGGGTTCAAGGGAAGCTGCTAACACCGCCTTTTTCCACCCTAGCTAGAGTGGAGGCTGTAGGGAAGCAGCTTCCCTGAACCCTTAGTCTGTCCTCGCTGCGTAGAAGCGCATAATAGTTCTTGCTGCAGATAACACATAAAAAATGCAAATTAAAAAAAAAAGTGTTTTTTGGGTTTAATGGTGTTTTATCATCATTCAATCTTTATATTTTATGTATAAAATAACAAAGACCAGTTATGAATACGGAATAAGTTAAATATGCATTTGAAGAACTCCCGGCAACCCAGAACGGCCAAAATTTGAGCCATTTTTATGTCCACGGTTCTTCAAATTGTGACTCTGCCTGCCATCACATTTATGTCTAGAGATAGTCCTAGCCATCTCCTCTCCATCTATTTACTCTGTAGTATCATTCAATATGTCTTCGTAATTTATAACCAAAAAAAAAGTATTATTTTTTGTCGTAAGAGTGTTGTTACGCACCGCACCTATGGTAACATTTGAACGCGTTTTTTTCCTTTATGTAATCTTGGACATCTAAATATAGTTGCGCACAAGAAGTTTTGTTTTTAATATTGTCCTACCACAACCAAATTTGGCATGCATATGCTCTAGAATATGTAGGATGCAAGTATCAAAGTTTGAGTAGAATGTATAGTTTTTATATTTCTAAAGAAATTAAGAAACATTTGTTAGTCCTTCGAAGATGGCATTTCTCAATTCTTTTAAGATAAAATAGGTCTCACACACATTACTCTTGTTCTTCATTGCACTAAATGGTTTATAAGGAGCAAATTAATTATTTTATTAGGCACTTCTAGGCGTTTGCTATGCCCCACATATGCGCAAGAACATGTTTTTTCTTCTGTGTGTGCGTAGCTTTCAGAACGTTATAAAAACAAGCTGTATCAGAAATAACACCTGATTTGTAAAAAGGAGATCAAGCACTAGAAACAGTGAAAATTTCAGTCAGTTATCATAAATAATAAGAACAAATGTTTCCTGGTGCACGTCCCACTGCAACGATTTTAATGTTGAAAGAATTCGCATCTTGTACTTTTGACGTTGTTCATCCTCTCACAAAGGACAGAAAACGTCTTCCTTCGAAATGTTGCAATTCCTCCACGTAATTGAGAGGCAAAAATTATAATATTTTTTTATCTGCAGTTGCGAGAGAATCATGCAACGTGACGTCAAAGGAGGACTTGTAAAAAAAATAGCAAGTTGTGCACCTACCTGCTAACTAAAAGGTAATTTTTCTATAAATCTTGTCGTTCTGACATAAATACAAATGCATCAAAAACCTGGTATCATCAACAACATACAGAGTTTCAGTGGCGCCATCTATCTGAGGTCAACAAAACCGTCAGCTGAGGCAAGACGGGCGAAACGTGCGAGACCCTGATGGGCGGACGACAGACCACGACGAGAGGATGAGCCGAGCCGCTGAGCAGTTTGAGTAAATGAAAGTGTGTGGCGTTGAAGCGACGAAGATGGGGCTTTGCAGTGTGAACGGCAGCAGAAAACTTCCACGGCGAGTTTCATTCACTGGCATGCCCGTCAGATTACCATCCTGAACTTTGCACTAACGTGAACTTATAAGTGGTTCTCTTAGATCTCCGAGAGCCACCGAGCGGCTCAAATGATGGATTTCGGCCCTTTGCTGCAACAGTGAATGGACTTCATCGAAGAGGAGTTTCGTTCACTTCAAACCCGATTACTTCGACAGTTGTGCCAGATATATACGTGCCCCTGAGAAGTGAAATTGAGTTGGTCCAACGTTGGTCACGATACGTATTGTTATAAACACTAAAGTCAAACTCAACTGCATGGTTCAATGTTTGTTGCGAAGTTGGTGTCTCGACCTTTCAGAAGGGTCCAGACATCAACTCTCACAATTATTTAAGCAAAGCACTGAACTTGTACTATCACGATCAATATGAGTGGCCCGCGGTACTATCAGTACCCCCTGGCGATTACTCTTTGAAATATCAGTGCACCTTGCGGTCGAGACATATCGTCTCTACCAATCGCCGCACCACTCTGCACTTCCTGGTCGTCTAGTAGCGAAAAAAGCAGCGCGAAAAAACGATGAGGACGTCCCTTGTGTGCTTTCGTCCTTGTCGTTTTTATCGCGCTGTTTTCTACGATGAAAGGTATCACCCACGCTCGCACCGCGCTAACTTCTTGCCTGCGCGCATTGGTGGTCCTTTGCTCTCGCAAATATTATGATGCACGTTTAAAGGCGTCGGCGAAGTAAAGGCTATTGTTATCGGCGAAGTAGCGGGTATTGTTATCGGAGTCATGGGAATAATCTACTAAAACTTCCTAATAAAAAGATGACGCTAAAAATATTTATACAAGTAATTTCTCCTGGCGTACATTGCTAGCGAAAAATGCGCTTCGTCATTGGTGAACAGTTTCGCAGTTTTGCCAACGTTTTTGCTAGCAGACGACCCGGAAGTGCAGAATGGTGCAGCGATCGCTAGATACGATATGTCTCGACCGCAAGGTGCACCTATACTTCTAAGAGCAATCGCCAGGGAGCACTGATAGTACCGCGGGCCAAGCGAAGCGGTGTTCACACTCATATTGGTTGTGATAGTACAGCTCCTTGAAAGCCCTACAGTATGACTATATCCTGGAGTCTTTAATGTGCACGATGCGATGGTGACCACTCTAACAGACGCCACTACAATGTTCATCCAGATAAAAATGGGCAGTGAGGGGGGGGATTGAACTTAGGTAAGATTTTTTAGTTCTGCAGCGCGAGTTATTGATCCACATACTTCAAGCTGCGGTCGCTCCACTCCGTTTCAGCTTACAACAAACCGCAGAAGACGCAACGAGCAGTCAAAGTCACTCAAAATGGCGTGTCTGTGACCATAACACGATACATTCAGAGTCCTAAATAGGCTGGGATGGCTCGTAGCATTTGCTACGAGCCAACCCAACCAATTTGAACAAAGCACAGCACACCCGGACGCCAAATCCTCTTCGCAAACCCTGGTGTACAAAGAGGCACAGTATGAAAAGGGCACGGACCGTCCTCGGTCCTCTGCTTGGGCTGCACGGTGATGAGGAGGCCGTCCACCTCGACCATGCTGTTGTCCGTCAGGGGCTTGGACCAGGGAATGGCCACCTCGATGGACGAGATGAAGCCGTCCACAAACTGGATCGGCAGGTTGAACGTCTCCCCCAGCTCGTTGAGGCCCTGCATGACCAAGGCCGATTAATGCAAAGGCAGCCAATGCCTGCCACTTGTCTTGTGGAATGCTTAACCAATTAAAGGCTAATTTCTTTTTCTTTTTTTATATATATACTGTAAACGACAAAATTTTCGCGAAAACCTAATTTTTGCAAATCGCCTACAATTCACGAAAAATACGTCCCATGAACAATTCGGGCAATATGTAAACGCTACGGAAGCTACACTCGATTCACGAAAATTAGAACCCGCGAATAATTTCAAATTTTCAGATTTGGCCCGATTAGCGAAAATTTGAGCCTGAGAAAATTAAGTCGTTTACAGCATATATTGCTTACCACAAAATTTTATTTCAAATGGGAAATTTGCATGAAAATTAAACGAAGCATTCATTTGGCCTCCAGGTGTAGTCTGTTGCACTCACTATTAATGCCCGACTATCCGATGAGTTCCTTCGGGAGCTATTCACTGTGTGTTACTGCTGGAATGGTAACGGAGTATCACATACACTCATTAATTCCTGCAGATCCATACTGTTATCAGCCAGTGACGCTCGTGATTAGTAGCAGTAAAAAGATTAAGGTCTCAGCGGCGTTTCGACAGCCGGCAAATGTCGAGCGAGCATGCCAGCTTGACATCGCCATATGATTGAAGCAAGTTAATGGGGTGAATGCCTGATTATGTTATTTATTGAGTCACCTCAACCTGACTTTAGAAGAAAGTCACAAAGCACTTTATCTTGGAGAATCACAAGAACAAATTTACTGTTCACCTTATTTTATTATTATTTATTGAACAGCAATGCCACCCTATGAAAAGCTAACAGTGCCTTTAATAACTGATCTCTGCCACTACTATCCCCTGTAACTCAAAAAATGTCCACCCGTAAAAAAAAAACAGACTTGCGAGTACTAGAGGAAAAAAATAGAGCCTCTTACAAACTAAACTTAGATCGTAAATTAAAAAAAAAAAGAGGTGGGAGGTGTAGAGGGTGGGTGCCTTTGCTCCAGCAACTTCAGACTGGATTAATAGAAAGTTTCCATATGGCACATGAAGGTTGTCCTTCATGGATGGATGATAATCGGCTGTACCCTCTATAATAGTCAATAGCTTGTGCCACCTACACTAAAAACAACAAAAAACTGATTTTCCCTTTCCCCCTTCTAAGCCAATGCGTTTCTGTAACTATGACCAGGCAGACCTACAATGGATTCTGCTTTTCTGTGGGTTTGTTTTTTTGTGTTTTTACAAGAGCTTACAAGCAAAAATTTGGATAGGTTTCACCCACAATTAATCTACCATGCTAGCTAGTGGTCTACCGACCACAAGTGCTGTCTTTGTTGTGGTTATTTTACGCCGTCCAAATAGTACTTGGGAACAAGCGGTAGGCAGGAGCAACCCCAAAACATTGCACAATAATTTCACCTGCAAGCTATGAGGCCATTTGCAGAATTGTCTAAAAATGCAATTGGCACACTTTTTGAAATTACTACGTTGAGAAGACACATTGCCCGGGTGTTTTAAACAAAAACAAAAACTATGTAACGCCTATTCCTCGAAACAAACAGTGCACTTGCATGGACTCCACCAAGTCAACAAATGTAACTGGAGCACAAGGAATACTAAATCAGTGACAAAGATAATAACACAATGCCTAATCTTGTTTACACATGTGTTAGTAAAGAAGTGAATTCTGGATACCATAGAACTAAGTGATAAAGAAAGTGTCTTGTATTCTGAACGAGAAAATGTCAAGAAAGTCACTTGGACAGATGTTGAAAAATTTATGTAGATGGTGGGATATGGATTTCGACTGCACACGTGCCAGCTGTTTTCTTGGCAATCTACTGACCCAGTTACGAGCTGCACACAGCTGGGACTTCACTGTCAAATGATCCCAGAGATATAAAGTAATCTCGTTGGTCTAGTAAGGCACAATGTGTTGCTAGGGCAAAAGGGTTTGCAAAGTGAGGTTCATGGCCTCGATAGCTAAGCTGTAGCTCGGAATACATAAACATTGAAAATTGTTGTTTCTATGTGACAACAATTTTTTTGATGTGTTGACTGCCTTAAATATAGCTTTGTCATAATTTATGTTTATAACCTGACAAAGCAAACCCAGGCTCCTTTGTTTCGTATGTGCGCTCCAGTAGTTGTCAAAGTGCAATGCAACCTGAAGCAATAAAATGTCACGCAATAAGTCCCAACCTGGAAATGGAAGCGCGTGCACAGCAAATTAATTTTGTGCAATACTTGAGTGCCAAATCGAGGTCACTTTAAAAGAAAGAAAACGCTAACAATTACAATAACTTGAACAAAAAAAAAAAGCTCAAAGCAATATGTTTATGATTACAACAGAAATAGGAAAGCATTTGTTTTATTTATTCTTTTCCCCTTGAGGCGGGGGTATGGTTAACAATAAACCATTGTTCAGCAATGAAATAAGGCACTGAACGCGGGCAAGCGCGCGCATTATGCGTGTACTACGCTCCCACTCAAATGCGACGAACGCATGGCAATAGCCTTGTACGAAGGTTATTTCAGGAACGCCGAAACTTTTTCGCGTCAACGCGAATCTCCCTCAGTAACCCTGGCGCCCGTCCAAAAACACTTCCCAACATCGAACGCTGCACCACACACACACAAAAATAAACTCGCGATCAAATCGACAATTTTTTACTACGGGGCCGAAGTGGCGACGCGATGCAGCGCAGCGCGCATGTAAACATTGCCATCTTCTTTCAGTATCGGTTGGGACACAAAGAAACCTCAAGTTTTTGCGAGGTCGCATCACTTCGGAGTATCTTTACACAAAGGAGTCGTGGAAAAATAATCCACTCCAGAAGCCCACCCGACCCTGAAGCCTAGCTTAGGCTGAACAATAGAAACAAAGTGTATGTTTGGCTGTTTGGAGTTCGCACCACGCAAAACTATGCCCGTAAAGCAACCAAAGCAGGGGCAGACAGTTCGGCGGCTTCGGGTGGGGAGGGAGGAGGGGAATTACCGTGACATCCAGGCAGACATCGGTGATTCTGCCTTTGCCATTGTAGAGGTCCACGGAAAGTTGGTCCAAAGTGAGCTTTTCTTGCAGAAACTGGCCGAGGTACCGCTGAAGCAGATATCGACACGCTCGCTTTTTGATTCCGTCTGGCCAGTTGAACCACGACATCGTTTTGCTGCCGTTCTGTTTTCGAAAAGTCGACGTGCGCCCTTCAGCTGGGCATCTCGGCGAAGCTAGAGTTCAAAGCGATCAGCTGTGTTGGGAAACAAAATTCAGTAGTAAACAACACCACGCCATTTCTACTGCTGCTGCTCCTCCCATGACATCAGGCTTTTCGTCAGAAACGGACACAAGGAAAACAAAGCAGACAAAGAAAACTGAGAAAACCGCTTCAGTGCCGTCTGCCGGCTTTTCGCAGGAAGCATATGAAACTGATAAGTTATATTTCTTGCAAATATTCATTTAAATTATAATTTCAATAAACACAATACTAAATTACAACATTTTATAAATTAATTAACTAGTTTTAATTTTTTTTCAACAAATACAGTGTGTGATCAAGTTGTCCGGATGGTGTTTTGATAAAAATAGACTGTTAGATTAGTTATTCAATATTGTGGGTATTATACTAATAATATTTTTCTGCGATATAATTGATTATTTCTTATCAAAAAGAAACCAAAGAACTGAGCGTAAAGTTCGTATTAGATCTAGCAGACGGGGGTGAAAATGGTGGTGCACGTCTCTCAGTTCCGTCGGTGAATTATGAAACTTTCCTCAAAATTTATCGGTTGTGCCGTCTTTGATCTATCGCGTTAAATATCCGCGAAGTGCGTTTAGCTGCAGCTACAGCATCGTGTAGAGATTAAACATCGCTGGGTTGAAAACAATCAAGCGCTGTCGGCGTGAACCGTCCTGCTGGCTGGCATCGGTGTTTCGTAATGGCGAAATTCTGCCTCGGCGACATCAAGCTAGTCGTTCGGGGTGCCGAGAAAGTAGCCCGAGCCCTGACTGACCACGAAGTGCAGAGACTCAGACTGGCATGGCAAAATTCGAGTGTGCGGGAAGTCTCCAAGAAAGTGGCCATGAGCGTCGAAGACCGCCTCAGCTCCACCATTGCAAACCCCGAGAAGACCGCTGTAAGTTAATGACTTAATTACATTTTAATTTTCACCTCCCTTGGCTTCAACTAGGGAAACTCAGCTGTGCGCCAGATACAACGCTACTTTTTGTGACGTCACTGCTCGCTGTCATTTCATCCGCTTCTTAATTGTAGTTTTTTTATAGTGCGCCAGTTTTTGTACGTTCAGTGATATATAACATCTGGAAGAAAATCATCCAAAGTACGCGTTGCGCAAGCTGGCAACATAGCATAATCATTGCTGCACGGCATTGATTGTTTGCACAAATTTCAGCGCAGAAATTGTTGTAATAAAAAAAAGTTGGCATTAAAACCAGAAATATAAATTGCCAGAATAACAGGCTCACAAAAGACAGTGAAATCACAACTTGATCAATGAATCTTTAAAACATGAATCGAGGTGAAGTCTACTTATCTGTTCCAAAGGTGACACAATATTTTGTGGAGTGTTTTGTTAGTTAAAGTAATTGTTGATATTAATACTACTGCATGTAAGCGTCCATATATATCCTACGTTTTTGTCGTGTACTTGCAGCTCGAAGCTGGACAACTACTGTCCGAGGCCGCGCAAAGACTGTCCATGATTCCCGAAGGCATCAGACAGTTCTCAGCCTACTCCCTGCAACAAGCTCGACATCAACACGACTCACACTCTCAACCCGAAGATCTGCCACCGTGGGATTCCACCACAGACGGAACTCAC
Organism: Ixodes ricinus; assembly: GCA_037355805.1. Classification (NCBI taxonomy): domain Eukaryota; kingdom Metazoa; phylum Arthropoda; class Arachnida; order Ixodida; family Ixodidae; genus Ixodes; species Ixodes ricinus. The sequence continues at coordinate 86,363 of JAZHYW010033837.1, read as the reverse complement.
CTCGGTTATTTGCCAACCACGAGCGTCTCCTCTACAACCAATCACGGCGTGGAGAGTGCCGTCAACAGCTCCCCCACCTTAAGCTTCCAGCCCACAGCAACGCTGACGGATCTGCCCAAACCGACGGACAAGGTCGCTGAAGCCGTCGATTCCCCGGCGTCCCAACCTGTCCCCCTCCGACGGCCGCCGTCGACAGAGTAAGACGAAAAGCAGCGGACCGAAGAGAGCCGTCCCAACGCTCATGGTAATTTCGCCACACTCTAAACAAGTCCCGAGTTAATAGGGTTTAATCTGATTGTGCCTTAATTGCCTCGATGTTCTCCTCGTGTTCTCGCAGCTGACCGAGCAGTCTAAGGCGACCAAGGTGCCCGCTTCGAGGGTTGGGCGTCTCTTCTCTTATGGAAGTAGGTAGAACCCACGATTTGCACGGGAACTTGCCCTACGTCGTCGCCTGCAAGGTGCATGCTTGCACCGGTCGTACGATGCATTTAGTTCCTGGCAGATTGAGAACTGCAGGGCTAAGTTTCGGTTGTTCTACCTCGTCGTCGATAACGCTTTGGCACCTTGTGTACCTCTTGCAACAAGCACGTATTGGAAGTCGGCCGTTTGAAAGATATGCTTTGCCTTTCTCGTCTTGTCAGTGACTATAGTCTTCCTGCCTTTCTGCTTACTACTCTAAATGTCACGAGTCTTGACTGGCAACAAATATCCTGGTCAATTTTTGTTTCCACCCATTTCAGCACCTTAGCTGCAACATCGCCTTCGTTGTATTTGAATGCGTCTCAAACCCAGGGTTTGCTGGAGAAGGCTGCAAGGGCGCACGTAAACGTCCTTACATGTGCGTCGCACGCTCGTTCGTTCAAACTCGGAACGTGCACGACACGTGTCGTCTCATGCTTAGCAGCTTTTATTTCTAGCCGTCGCTTGTAGAGTGCGGACAAAGCTTTCTCATTTACCTAGAACATTTACAGGTTATATTTCGGCGCCGAGGGTTGTTGTCACGCTTTCATCGGAATTTCTCTGCAGGCTTGGCGGCAGGACTGGGCATGGGTCGCGCTGGCGGAGGTGGCCCGTCGCACGCTGGGCGCCTCGAACAACCCGGGCCAGAGCCTGGAGTCTGCAGTGCTGGGCGACAACCCCTTCCTTACCCAGGCCAACGTGAACCGCATCGTGGACACCCTCTGCAAGGTCAGGGGGCCGCAGCTCAAGATCGGGCAGATCCTCAGCATACAGGGTGAGTGGGGAGAGGCTCTCGATAGAGGCCATAGGTGGATGCACAAATTCAAGACACCAAAGTCGTAAAAAAATTTTTTTTAAGTGCTTGGGTAGGACACGTATGTAAAAAAATTAGTTTAGCGCAATATTTACATTAGTAGAGTTATTTCTAGCAATTCCAAAACACGCTTCAAAACATGCATCTATTTCGAGACATCGACCCTAAAGTAGGAGCATGTTTCGGAATCGCTCATAGTATTGCCTCATGCATGGCCGAGAGGAAATGCCACTCCACACTTCTAGAAGATTCGCATTTACTCTTACTCCAAATGTTCGACGCTCCAACAATCTAGGCCAAATGTTCAAGATATTGAGTATAGTAGATAAGGAGCCCAGCGTGACCTTGCCAACTCATTTTCGGAGTCTCGCGCTAGCCAGCTGTCACGCCGACACCTCGACGCTCGCTGCTGCTTTTTGACGCTCATTCTTTCTTAATTCCTTAACCGCTTGTTTTCTTTCTGCAATTTTTTATCCTAAAATTGTTTTTTATTGCACGTGTGGCTCGGGCTGCCTGTGTCTCCACAATTGGTTGCCATCCTTAAAAACGTGTACAATAAGAAAAACATGGGCTGCCATCTCTGAGCAGCGCCGCGAAGCTAAGCTCTGAGCAAGCCTGTGTCGTCCAAAACAGCCACAGGGGTAAGGTGGGATGTGCGGACGAGTTGCACTCATCCTAAACGGTTTGGGGACGACTTTAGGTGGACAAGCTAGGCTCATCCAAAACGGTTTAGGGGTTAACTGGCACAAGTTTGCCGATTAAACCTTTATTTTCAGTTTTACGCTTGTCAATCTTTTTCCATCTATAACAGCGTGAGTTTTGCGTACAAATAATGCGCTAAAAGATTTGTCTTTGTTTGTTTGTGACTCTGTCTATGACTAGGGTTGCCACCTTTCCCCGAAAAAAACCGGCCCTTCAACCGGGGGGGGGGGTGCAGTTAAGTGCCAACAGCTCCGAAGACGCTCAGCTCTTCCTAGACATCGTCGGCGCGTTTCTCTGGTCTTGGCACCAATTAAATGGAGCACGAAGGGGGAGGGGAAAAACGACAAGGATCTAAAGTAACCACAACCATGTGTAGTCGAAGGGGAAAGCTTGGAAAAAGCGCATACGCCACCCGTCACAGTGGACGGATAAGCGCCGTGCGTGTCCTTGTCCAGAAAACCAACACCTCCCAGAAAGCTCAGCTATCGGGAGGGCCTGTCGCCGAGTGTTCGCCGGCGTCTTGCTTGTTCTCGCTTTCCCTTATTCTCCGGCTTTCCTGCTTTCCGCCGCGCCCCCGGTAGTCGTTTTGTTTTGTGTTGACCGTACCCCTCTTCCCCCTCCCTCCGCCCCCCTTCCCCCGTCTCTGCGCAGGAGTTCTCTGCCGCGCTTGCCCGCGTACTTTCTCTAATCACGTGTCCTGACGGTGTTTGTGCTAATTTTAGACTTCTTTTTTCTCCGAAACATATTTATTGTCGTAGTTGTTAAATTGTCACTTAAAAAAACACCAAAAAAATAAGCTAAAACAATCGCGCTTCGATGGCTGTCAAAAAACCGGCCAATGACGGCCGGTCTTACCTACGGACCGGCAACCGACCTTCTGTCTAAAAAACCGGGCAGGTGGCAACCCTATTTATGACTGTGACTTTTTTCTGTGATTGATTTTCTATACACCAGCCTCGGTGTGGTGGGTGACTTACCGTGACAAGAGGCACAGCTTTTTTGGCTAAGCCTGTAAGCCCTAATCTCTAATCCAAATCCGAATCCCTCTAATCCCTAAAGAAGCTGTGTTTTGGTCTATGTGCTGCTTTCAGACGGTTCCTCTCCAAGCACTCTTGCTTGCACGTTAAAGACCCCAGGATAATGAGTTTTGCCACACCATTATAACTGCTATAACTGCCTCTTTGCTGCGCCGAGACCAGTGTCGCTAAATGTCTACAGCAAGTCCACATCTCAATGTATATACATTCGCAACATATTTTTTGTTGGCTTGGATTTTGTTTTGGATTTTATCTTTGTCAGATCTGTGATTTGTGATTCCCTCCCAACAGACAACACGCACTGATCAGCCCGCAGATGCAGGCCATCTTTGAGAGGGTACGTCACTCGGCGGACTTCATGCCCGAGTGGCAGATGGAGGTACGTCGCGAGCTTCCCTGCGACACAAGCCTGCTTCATTTGTGGCACGAGTTCCCCGACGAGACAGGTGCCCATTGAGCATACATTAAACAGAAAGCGAAATTCAGTTTCGTAATAGTAAGTGTCACTTCTAATCTTGCTGCACAGTTGTGGCTAGATGGCACACTCCCTTTCGTGAAGATATGAAAGGATTAACGTGCTTCGGTTAAAAGTCACAAATCGAATGCAAAATCATCTCAATAAGCTGCAGGACCTTTTCAACACCTCTCGCATGGACTCGATGTAATAAATATAGCAGAAGAGGCCTGCCACCGTTCCATGCATTTTGTAGAAACGCATGGGAAGAAGGAGCCGCCATCGGTGGGCCCAGATAGTTGGAGTGACTTTACTAAACAGAAAAGAAGAATGGTAAGTATTGCTTGTGATTGTTTTTAGTTTTATTGTTTATGCATCATTTTAAAAGATTGCTCTCAGAATTAATATATTGCAATGGGCTGCTTATGTGGTTGTTTCATTGTATTCTCTCAGTGTGAGTACAACAGTTGATAGCATTGCATTAGGGCATTGTTAATACAAGACAAGCAAAGAGTTGTCAGTGTTAACATAGCCTGATTAAAGGGATACTACAACGAAATTTCGGCGCTCATTTTTTGGTCTATATGTGTCCAAAAGAGCAGTATCACATGGAACATACCAATATCTTGTTAAAAAGTCTCGAAAAGGAATTTTAAAACGAATTAAACGATTAGCAAAGAGCACCTGGTGGATGTCGCTAACGCCTCGTTTGTAATGCCTCGTCTAGGAACCTTGAGAGCTAGTGACGGAAATCGTCTCGCCTCCGGCCACGACGAGAGAAGGGGGAAGGGAGGAACTCCCTCTTTCCGAGAATCCTTTTGTGTGTCGCAGAAGTCGCTATTGTCCCCCTACAAGATTATAGAAGATTAACCCGTCACTCAAAATTCGTACAAAAGCAGCCGCTTCGGTGGCTGGACCGACTAGGCCATCCTCTCGACGTCAGCCTCGCCGTAGCTTTGCTCGTTTGAGACGATTTACGTCACGATTGCGCTGGGCCTTCTCCGAGCGCTTGCCAGAGTGGGCCGTTTATAACGAAAAATACAGCCACCAGGATCAAAATACAAACGGGCGATTGTCATTTTACGGATATTGTGGATCATATTCAACCTATTTTTGAACACGACGGGAATATTTCAAATTTCGTTGAAGTATCCCTTTAAGGTAAGATCAATTGCTTTCTTTGCACAGGGGTGCTCATCGAAAAGAGTTTGGAGACGACTGGGCCAACAAGGTCTCATCGTTCGAGCAGCAAGCCATTTGCGGCTGCCTCAATAGGACAGGTTCACCTGGCGACCCTACGACGACGGTCGAGCTGTTGCCGTTGAGATCCAGGTGAATCCAGTTTCGGTTCCTTTTGCACGAAACGACGACTGATCAGGCTTGCATCTCCAGTACCCTGGGGTAGCCAGAAGGAATCAACAGTGACATCAACAACCTCATGACAATCCTCAATTATTGGGACGTCATTCCCAAGGGTGAGTAAACTATAAGGTTTAATATTTAAGTTTTTTTTTGTTTTTGTTTTTAATGTAAATTAAGTAAAGCGTGGTGGTTGTTTATATAGTTGTCTTGCTTCGATGCAGAGATGTTCGGGAACTAAACTTGGGAGACTGTTCTTTTCTATCCTGAATCGTCAGCCTCAGAAACTTCAAATGCTTGGGAACCAATACTACATGATCTAAGCTCATTATAGCAGACCTAATTACAACAGGCATTTAAATATAACATACTCGATTTGTGAAGTTCGGTCGGTTTTCACTGTATGTGCCATTGTGCTCAACTTCATATCTGCTGGTGATGGGCCGAACTTTTGCCGAATCGAAAGTTCGGCGCCGAATCTTGGGATTCGGCAAAGCCGAACTTTTGCCGAATTTTTCTAGAGATTCGGCAAAGATTCGGCAAAAATACAATGTTACCAGACTTACGTTGAAATTTAGTTTTTTCTGGCGAAAAAAGGTTTTATGTTGTTTTTTTCTTAACTTAAATGCAACATGTAATGCATATTGACACAGTTATTACTAAGTAAGGTGATATTCTACAAGATAATTGTATTGGTGTCGTTTTTGTGTGTTTACTGGCAATTTTAGAGTGACTTCTAGCAGAAGTGGCGTGACAACGAGGTTGGGTGGCAGTCACGAATCACGCTACGAGAGTTTCGGTTTCGAGGCATAATTAGCGCAAGCCTGCATGTGTGTGTACAGTGTTAAAATGAGGGCAATAACGCTGCGTTCTTGCTTTCTCTGAGACTCACCGTTCTGTGCGCGAAAACGAATGCAACGGTTGCTGAGCCTTCACCAGAAAAGTTACTATTATTATTGTAAATATGCATGTTTTTCTGTTTGAGTCACTTGACGTCAGCTTTGCATGAAAGTGTGCGTCCCATATTAGCAACGTCTCGTTTTTAACCTTTAAAATGCCAGTTTCTGGTGTTAGGACAAACACGAACGTTTAGGAAGATAGGGAGAGTTAAAAACGTCGGATGCGCAACATCGAGCATTATAGTTCTGTGTTTAGTTTTATGCAGATACAGGAAAATCGCGAAATAACGCTGGTTAAAGAAGTAATCAATCAACCAATCAATCTTTATTTGCACAAAATAGTAGAACACGGGAAGCGTGCGCGGCTGGCAGAAAGGTTACAAGCCCGTACGCTGAGGCGCCTGCCAACCGACTTTCCGTGAGTTAATCAATAGACACAACACAATATAGTTCGACGTTTAAGACGCGGACGAACACAGGAAGGACAAAATATGGCCATTGGACTCGCAAATAAAGGGCGGCCCACACACTCGCGCAGAGTGCGCAGCGCAGCGGCACACACTACTTCTGAGCCGAAAACAGAATTGCTATAATTGCGAGGAGTGCTTTAATGTACTTGTCGGCCAATGTTTCAACTACCTCGTTGCATCAGTGGTTTCACATACTCAGGGTAATGCGTTTATTTAAACCGTAACAGAACGGCGCAGCGCGATGCACGCTGCGTCGTAGGTTGAGAGAGTCTGAGGAGGCGCCCGGTAACAGCCGTCTCCGTGAACGAAACTTGATCCGTGCGAGCGGGCCTCGGTCGGCGGTTGGACTTCGCACGATAGTTCTTATACGCGTAGTCGCGGTATGTAGCTGAGCGCGCCGCCGGATACTAGCAATATATATCAAGTGGAAATGACAAATTAAAATCAGGTCATCCAGAATGTACCGCATCATTTGTTACTTGCGCAGTGGACTGCGTAAATTACTGGTCGATCTTCTATTCTTGAGGCAGAAAATATTGAAGAGAACCACACTCGCTCACAAACACAATTACCGTGTTGCCTACTCACTCCACACCTCGCCGTAACCACTGGTTGCACTCAACGAGCTTGAGTTGGTTGTACTACGCTGCACCACCGTGCACTGCACGATATAACCGCACGACTGCACGGCGTCCATTTGCAATCCACGGCCCCGTAGCGTTCTCGCGCGTGCGCAGACATTTGCCGAATTTTTGCCGAATCTTTGCCGAACTTTCCTTCAAAAGTTCGGCATTTGCCGAACTTTGCCGAATCTGAAGTTCGGCAGATTCGGTCCATCACTAATATCTGCATACAACATACTCCTTTTCCAACAGACCAAAATCTTAGGTCACAAATCCAGGTCTGTTATAACAAGCTTAGACTGTATTGACCCATTCCATACAAAGCGTCGAGTCGTAGAATTTGTTTAACTTCAAGCGAATTAGCTCACAATGTACTTACAAAAATATTTTATCTGACCACGGAGCCTATTGTAAGGGAGTCTCTGTTCCCCGCTGACTGAAACATTCTAAAAGAGCCACAGTTTGTTTGGCTACTACGTTCGATGCGTGCCTGTAGTTGAAGCCCAGGTGACGCGCTCCTGCAAGTTGCTTTTCGTCAGCAGTACATACATGTCATGCAGAAAGTTCAGGTGAAGTTAAGTGCATAACGGCTTTTTTTTTGTTTATAGTGCAGTGGAGCTCAGGTGATTTTGTGCTCCTAGAGGCAATTTTCTGGCAGTATATGTCTGTCATCTGTGACGCAGTGAAGTTTAGGTGACTTTGGGCTTCTAAAGGCTACTTTCACCAGCGATACATGCCTGTGATGCAGTGAAGCCTAGGTGATGTCTTACACCTATAAGCTGTTTTTGTTGCAGTACATGCTTGATCACGCAGTGACGTCCAGGTGATTTTGGTCCCATGTGATTTTGGACTTCCATAGGCTGTTTTCATTGTAGCACATGCTTGTAGCGAAGTTCAGGTGACAGCTTGGTTTTGCAGACTTTCTTTGTTGCAATACATGCCTGTCATGCGGTGAAAGCATACACGAGGAGCGCTCTCATGTTTAGGAGTGGTTGGGTGCTGAATGTGCCTCTGTCCTCAACATTTTCCAGGTGTCTACATAGACAACTTGGTAGCCGTGGCTGCAAGGAGCTAGCGTGGGAAGTGGACTATGTCAGGGAAGCCGAGTGTGCCAGGAGGTTCAAGTATGTGACTCCAGTATACAACAAGTGCCCTACGGAACGTGTGCCCAATAGCACAGAGATATTAATATCGCCCAAAACAAAAGCTAAGAATTTTAATTGCGATAAGTGTGCAGGCAAGGGCATGCATGCCTCACAACAATCTCGGCAGCTCAATGTCAAAAAACTACTCGGTTAATATTTCACTGCTGTGCCATGCATTTGCCGAAAAAAAAAACAGTCAGACCAAAACCACAAGAGTAGCATAGAGAGTCACTTGGGTTGTTTTAGTTGCCAAAACTATAGGTTTGTATTTTCTTTACATCAACATATTTTTAACCTTTTGGTGCTCATAAAATATTTGTTGTGTACTAGATTCTGTTGTTTTAATCATGAACATGTGCCTCTGTCAGTTGACTGCTTTTCAGATATTCCGAGACGCATATACGTGACTCGGGAAGAGAGAGATACTAAGGGGAGGCAAGCCGATTTCCATCGGGTGGTTTCTGCGGGGAGAAAAACAACTAGTAGATTTTGATCCGTGAACATGTTTCTTTAATGGTTTGGCCCGACGCATTTTCAGAAACGCCTAGGAACACACAAATATTTCGTTAGCGCCGGCCCTTCTGAGGTACCGCACAAAACGTAACATTGTCTTCAGAAAAAAAAAAAAAAAAAAGTGCCACGGGTGAAGTTTATGTGTGCATCTCAAAAGGTGCAACTTGTGCCGGTGCCGCGCAGCCAGTAACGTGAAACTATCTGTATTAACATCTGTCCTCGGGCTCTTTGACTCTGTGCCACCGTACCCTGAGTTACGATCGTTTTTCTTCAGGGAGCTGGTACAACCCTATCCCGAATACTACGTCCCGAACGTCATCGACGAGCTGTGCGTCGGGCCAGGTGTTCACGTCGGAGCTAGTCAGCGGCATACCCGTCGACAAGCTGGTAGACAGTCCACAGGAACTAAGGAACAAGGTATAGTAACTGCGCTCCAACTCCTGAAGTTACTACTCTGATATGGGCAGGTTGCAACACAGCACGAATGAGATTATTAGTAGTATTAATTTTTATTTCTCTCGGACGGCTATAATTTTTTATGAAGACTACTGGCGTTAACTTCATTTGCTATCATGGACTCCAACCTAGTAGTCAGTAGGTTACAGCGTTCAACACTGTTCTTTATTTATAAATGTTTCGGTACTTCCTAGGCAACTTCCTGACCTCATACTGTACCAACAGGTGCTCTTGCCATTAAAAAAAAAGAAAAGTGATTCATTGATCAATCATTTGGTTGATGTCAAGTTTGCATTGTGCCATGTGGTTTATACATAGTATGTGTAGTCTTAACCTGAAGCAGCTTTCAGCCGTCGTCAAACTTTTGCAGCTTTTGTTTTTCTTGCATTCCACGGTGACCAAGTGGATTATCTACTGCCAAGATAAATCCATTTCGTTTCTTTAGATTTCAACTGTTTATTCTGGGAAGAAACGTTTAGTAGTTGAAGAGAAATGGAAGCCTCAGAAATTTCTATTTTTAGAAAAACCAGAATGCATAGACAACGACCTTATATTCCAGTTCCATGCTTAAAAACCGTAAAAAAAAAAACATTTAAAAAAAATTATCAGGTGTTTTTAGATCACGAGGGTGCTCACGTCAACCTAGAATTTCGAGGTGTGTTTATGGAGCTAAAGTTGCTCCAAGTATATATGTCTCTTGACTGTACCCATCCAACAGGTGTGCTACCTGCTGCTCAAGCTGTGTCTCCTCGAGCTTTACGACTTCCCGCTTCGCTGCAGAACCGACCCCAACTGGTCGGAACTTCTTCTAGCGAAGAAGCCGGCCAAGTGAATAGCCTTTGCCCCATCTCAAATGTCGAGCAACAAAGATATAAGGATTCGTGCAAAACTTTTAGCATTGCTGTTTTTGGCTGAGTACAACTTTCAAACAGATCTTGGAAGCCGAGTCATCCGTCGGGATATTTCAACCAGATGCTTGTAATGGTTTCGTAGCTTTTTGTCCAGTTTAGGCGGGCACGAAGGTGTCCTTTATTTTTGATGTCAGTAAATCTGCCCAGTGTCTGTCTGTTGAATAGCAGGAGTAAAGTGATAAAGCACGAGAAATCAGTTATTTATAGTGATAGTAGAGCTACCGTAAAATACCACAGAATCAGCCAATTCGTTCTAGCTCTAGTATTAACATTTCCCAAACTTGTGAACTCTGCAAATCGTCGGTGCTGCCTGATTTGGCAGGACAAGTGCCCCTGTCTAGATTAAACCAGTTTTCAGTGAAAGTGGGTGGGACCTCCCCGGTATTTTGCGGTAAATCGGTGCAGTCGTGTCTGCAGTTTTCTAGCTAATGTGCGACGAAAACCTTTGATAAGAGATTTCACATACGACACGTCACATGTGGCTATAGCGTCACACGAGGTGTCCTTGATGCCAGCGAGAGATTATTTTATGTCCCACATGACGAGTCACCACGACAGGGTATAGACGTCTTAGATGCGAGATACTATGAAAGTGAGCTGAAAGCTTTACCGGCAACACGTGAAACATCACGGCAGCTGTAAACATTCCACGCAATTTTGTTCTGCGTCAGCTAATGTTGCTGGACTTGAACCTGCCGAAGTACGGCAAGCCATTTGTGGACAAGTACATCCAGCGTCATCAAGGCCGCCGCCCGACCGCGCGACGAAGAACGTCCTCAAGTATTCCCTGGAGCTGGGTTTCCTCACCGGATACGAAGCGAAGGTGAGCGCTTACTGAGCAATCTCGTCAAAAATACCCCAAGCCGCAGCGAATTAAATTAGGTTCAAGGTTGTGCGTCGGAGCGAGAAACTTTACAGCAGAAGATGCCGTTCAAGGCATCCCATTCTTCCCATTGTGGAAGTGTCCGTCCAGCCGATCGAAAAATATTTCGAGTTTGCCCGTCAAACTGTACTCAGGTGGTCGAAACTCATCCTCAGTCGTCCTTAGCTTGCTTGGTCACCGTGATAACTCGCGAGTCCTATATTGATGCAAGAGTCTCTTTGTAGACCGAGTCAGCGGGCATTTCGCAGGTCATGGGAGGGCGCACATCGACGCCGTGATGATTCTCGGCGAGGCCTTCTCGCGGAGAGGGCGAGTTCAATTTCGGGACGCAAGACACGACACGCCCGCATCAGAACCTGGTCAAGACCATGCTTCAGCACCGGCTGGCCTTGCCGCCCGAGGAAACCTACCAGCTCCACACAAGCTCTCGGCATCTTCCTGCTCTGCGGGAAGCTCAGGGCCAACATTAACTGCAAGGAGCTCTTTGACGAAACGTACCGGCGGTACCGGTTCGATGACTGAGTCTGGGAAGGACAAGGACCCTTAATTGCCATAGTACTACGCGCTTGTGATAGGGTGAGTTTCGTACGTTTATCGCACGTCAATAGCGGCTGTGCACCGTTCTTCTCGATAGATGACTTCGGTGTCGTTTTTGTAGGGTGGTCAAAGCGTAGGGACTGTTTTCCTGAATTTACGACCTTAGCGTTGTTTCTGCTGGTTGCAGCATCAGGCTAAGTTTTTCCGGTTATCGCCGTTTTTACCACTTACGGCACATGCATAGTTTCTCTCGGTTTACGTCTTATCTGTCGTTACTGGCTAGTTACGAATAGATATTTTTTTAGATTTATCAGTTGTATGTTGTTTCTGTACATTGACTATGTCTGTAGTCTATTTTTCTAGACTTGCACCTGGCAGGCCACTTGATTGGAAAAACTGCTTTTGTCTACCTTGAACATGACCGTGCTGTAAGGGGTCTGCAAGGACCCAGAAATTTTAGTTCCATCTATGCAGGAAACAGATTTGGCAATGAGCTAAATTATAAGCAAATTGCAGTTCTAAACAAGGACAAAAAAGTAATTAAAGTTACTTTGAGAATGAAATTGCAAGGTTACAGTTTGTATTGTACAGCTTTGTTCATAACGCAGTCCGAAGCTTTGGCATTCATATTCAGTGTACATACACTGGCGACTGATATGTTGACGCCAATTTTTATTAGCCATTGCTTCACATTTTATGACAAATTAAATACGAGCAACGAAGCGTAGCTTTGAAAGTTCGAATAGAACAGAAAAGTTATACGAGAGGCTGTAAAAATAAAATTTGTATGCCCAGTTTTAATGTTCTCTTATTTTGCCTCCAGCATGCTATTTCTAAAGCACACATGAAAAATAATGTGCTATACTATCATGTGCTTTTGAGAAACCACATATAGGCACACTGATGCAATAAAATTGAACTAAACGTCGCCACGCCAAATTCAGTTATCGTCGAACCTACCGTAAATACCGAACGTCGCCCATTCACACTAAGCGCCCATCCCTACCTAAATGTTGTAACACCCGAAAAAATATGTACGCAGTACAAATATAGATAAAATTTGTGACCTAACAAGCACCCATCCCCACTTTCTTGCAATTATCTCCAAATTTTGAGTGAGGCGCTGATTGGTACCTTCACTGGTGGTCCTTCTGGAGCAGCTTGAAGTCCATTTTCGGGCAGCAAATGGAACTTTTGGAGCTTAGTTTTACACTTCATTTGCATTCCTACCACTACAAATATTATATCTTACGATTAATGCGTTAGCCCGTCCATCAAGAGACATTGTCTCCTTTGCCTTCCACTTCTGTGCAACTTTTTGTTATCAATTGCACGGCAGGTTGGATTCCCCAAAAACTAAACTAGATGTTGCAGAACAACCAGGCACGACAACAATATGCTGAATGATGAACAATATGAAATGTTGCGAATGCTTATTTTGCAGTTTTGTGCGGAATAGTGGATTTGGAGCTCGAAGTGAATAGTGGTTTTGGCCGAAATATTTTCGATTCGAATATTGAATAGTTTTCCATACCTTTCACTACCATTGCATAATGCTTAGACGAAAACCCAGCTAAACTTGTGAAGGTTGTTCCACTTGTTCATTTAAATGCTACGCTATTATCTATATTTATGAACTGTGACCTCCGAAGGTCTGATGTCTTGGGATGGCAAGTAAACGCCGGATTTGACATAAAATGAATCCTATAGAAATAGCCACTACTATACCCAATTGAGTGAATATACAAATCTTGCTATATAAAATATTCTTTCTTTAATCTTGAGTTAAAAAAGATGAATCGCGCATGATGAACGCAGGTTGTGAGGGCCTCTCTGCCTAACAGTATACTCTTGCATCAGTGGCGGATCCAAGGGAGGCGGCTGCTGGGGCAGCCGCCCCACCAGAAGTACGACCCCCTCCCCCCTTCTCGGAGGGCGATTTGACACGGGTGGACCCCCGGTGCACGAGAAAAGAATGGAAAATAGCATGCCTGCAGGTTGTTGCCCGCCCCCAAAACGGAGTTCTGGATCACGCCCCTGTCTTGCATAACAGTCAGTTTAATTTTAAAATTTTTACTACAATATAGATACACTCATTCACAAAGTTTCAATTTACTTTCAAATACAGCCGGCACGCGTGCACCATCCCGCTTTGGATGTATGCTTTTCTTCCAAGCACGCAATTGCGATATTCATACTTTCCATGAATGTTTATCGCAGCGGGCTACCCTGTTGAGTGCGCTTCTAACCAAGCACCGATATAATGCAGAGAAGCAACACCCGCAGAGCTCGCTTCCGTGGGTATTGCTTCTCCGCAGTGCAGTGCTCGGTAAGAAGCGTGCTCAGCGAGGACTAACTTCTGCCGCACTAAACACTTCGAAAAAACGCGAATAGTACAGTTCTTCTCAAAGTGAATATCGAATAGTGTATTATTCGAAGCTACTATTCGAAATTTTGAATATTCGCACAACCTATTATTTGAGTCACAAAGCCAAAGAAAAAATCAGCCAGAACCCATCCTTTGGGAATGATTATCTACGTTAATGCGAATAGCATCAAACGGTCGCGGAGTTATGCGCGTTCGTCAGGTGGCCGGCACACTCTAGATACGCCAGCCCACTCTTGAGGCGATTCTAAATTTGTTGACACTTTCACAGCCCTGCGCACGATCTCCGCAGCCCAGCACGTGCGTTTGTGTCACTTAGGAAGGCGAGCAAAGCACGCGCCATACGCACAAACACTCAAAATGGTACCGACCAGACTTTCTGGCGTCTCAGCTAGTCTCAACCAACGGTACTCTAAACGGTTGTTTATATCTTTACCATAGGACGCGCTTTACAGCGCTGTCACAGCTACCGGTGCGCGCGCGTTCCATGCACGAGGGCTCATTCCGCTCTCGTGAGGCTGAGCACGGCCGCTACATCACCCTCTCCCGAGCGCGGGAGAGGGTGAGCTAGCGGCCGTGCTCAGCCTACGAGCGAGGATGAGCCCTCGTGCATGGACGCGCGCGCACCGGCTGCTGTGACAGCGCTGTAACGCATCCTATGGTAAAGATATAAACAACCGTTTAAGTGCGTTGAATGACTGCCTTCATAGCTCTGTGGTTGGCGCGTCTGCCTGCTGATCAAAGGGTCAACGGTTCGAATCCCAGCCGGCGCCGGTCTTTTAATGCGAATAGCATTCTTTGGATACTTCACGCACTTTTCGTCTATGTATCTATCTATCTATCTATCTATCTGGCTATCTAACCTCTTACGCCGCGGGTCGATAAATAAATAAAAAAGACCGGCGCCGGCTGGGATTCGAACCGTTGACCCTTTGATCAGCAGGCAGACGCGCTAACCACAGAGCTATGAAGGCAGTCATTCAACGCACTCTAAACAGTTGTTTATATCTTTACCATAGGACGCGCTTTACAGCGCTGTCACAGCTACCGGTCGCGCGCGTTCCATGCACGAGGGCTCATTCCGCTCTCGTGAGGCTGAGCACGGCCGCTAGCTCACCCTCTCCGCGCTCGGGAGAGGGTGATGTAGCGGCCGTGCTCAGCCTCACGAGAGCGGAATGAGCCCTCGTGCATGGAGCGCAGCGCACCGGTAGCTGTGACAGCGCTGTAAAGCGCGTCCTATGGTAAAGATATAAACAACCGTTTAAAGTACCGTTAGTTGAGACTAGCTGAGACGCCAGAAAGTCTGGTCGGTACCATTTTGAGTGTTTGTGCGTATGGCGCGTGCTTTGCTCGCCTTCTAAGTGACACAAACGCACGTGCTGGGCTGCGGAGATCGTGCGCAGGGCTGTGAAAGTGTCAACAAATTTAGAATCGCCTCAAGAGTGGGCTGGCGTATCTAGAGTGTGCCGGCCACCTGACGAACGCGCATAACTCCGCACCGTTTGATGCTATTCGCATTAACGTAGATAATCATTCCCAAAGGATGGGTTCTGCTGATTTTTTATTTATTTATCGACCCGCAGCGTAAGAGGTTAGATAGCCAGATAGATAGATACATAGACGAAAAGTGCGTGAGAGTAGCCATAAGAATGCTACTTCGCATTAAAACCAAATAGTATGTGCCAGGGAAATCGTGTTAGAATAATTTGAGCACCAGAGTTGATGTTTCATTGACGTCTTAAAATTTGTAATAAAGCAAATTATGAATTCAAATAAAAACAAATCTGTTGTAATCTGATTATTAGCATCAATGACAATTTATATGTAGGACTTCATGATAACAATAATCGGCATTTTAAGCGATAAAAAAATTTAGTCAAACTTATTAAGGTTATTTCCAAGTTTCCATCCACTCCTCTAGCTGATTGAGTTCTTACTCCATTCACTGTGCCATCGCACGGATGGAACCTCTGTAATGGTAATAACTAAACCACGGAGAGATAGCATAAAAATTAAGCGTATAGAGAAGTCCATATCAATATCCCCACAATGCACAAGTACCTTTGCTAAATCTCGAATTCGAACAAAAAGTCATCGAATATTGCACTCTATCATATCATAAGCTGCAATTTCATTCGGAACTTTTACTGCAACTTCAAGGTAGAATTGTTACATCAACGTTTACCAATCTCTTTTTTATACATATATATCTAACGTTTGTGTAAGCAACGCCTCGCTTTGGAGAGATGCTTTCCCTTTAGTACGTGGCAGCGCTTGCGGCTGAAGCACGACACGAAGAATCGCAATGCCTACTCTACCGTTTTCGCTTCACTGCAGTGCACCAGTGCATGGTTGAGAAGTGCACTTAACGGAGCTACCTAACCGACTGGACAAGTATTTGATACAAAGAATAAATCGAGTAGTAGTATGTTACTTAAAGAGATACTGAACCGAAATATAGAGCTCACAAAGCAAGGCTGGAACGACATGCAGGAAGCTGCAAAACCCAAAAACATCACTCGTACAGCGATATCTCTAACGGATGGCCGTATTTTTGGAAAGAAGTGCGCAATTGAACGCGGCCGACAAGCATGTCACGTCACAATTCTCGTTCCCTCTCCTCTTCGCTTAGTCCCTTCAAGCTGGTGAATTAACTGAAGGGAGGAGGAGAGAAGCGAGGCCGCTTCCCCTCATTCTCAACTGTTCCAGGAGGATCTTGTTGTCATAGTCCTAGCTTAATCGCACATTTCTTTTTCCGAAAATACGGCCATCCATTTGAGATATCTCTGTACGAGCGACGTTTTGGATAACGCTTCTGCGGCCTTATTGTGCTGAACTCCAAATTTCAGTTCAGTATTCCTTTAAGGCGATAACCAAAAGTTCTAAAAATTCGGAGAAGCCTATTGTAACGATCCAGTTGTTAGAGGGTCTTGTGCCATTTTATTTTCAGTATTAATAAAGTAAACTACTTACGTTTCGGCGCAACGTTGGCACAGATCTACCACATTTTGTCGAAATGTGGCAGGGTAAGCGCTCTGGCAGTTTGGCCCAAATGGTACAGCAGTCGCATCGCTGCAAATTATGACGAGGAAGCTTCTTCCTGCTCACTAGACTTCAGTGCAAGGTCTACGTTTCGCAGACGCAAAGCGAAAAACATGTTCCACCCAAAAGTCGGCGCTCCGCAAGTGCTTTGGACTCCTTCGTTGCCATTGACGAGCGAGTGGCAAAAGGAATGCAATACTCTGTCCCCGCGGATTGGTTACTCTGCACGACGTCCCACATTGCACCGACTGCACGGGAAAATGTGGGGCCGTGCCTAAGTACGCTTGGGCTGGCTCGTCCGCTCCATACGCCCCGAGAGCAGCACAATCCCTTCTCTCTTACCACTGCAAGTTCAGAAAACAAAAAATGAAGACAACTGTTACGTACCGTCCTGTTATCACCCTGCCTCGTTTGGATTCCAAAACTGGAATGCACTAGGCTGGGGGAGGGGGGGGTCTCCGAACCCCAACTTGTGAGCCAGGACTGGCCCCCCGAAGTCTTCCGACCAGCCCGCGGCTGGTCGCGGTCCTTTCAACAAAGCCCAGCCCGCGGCCCGCTTCCATCAGACCCACTACCATATGCGCAAAAGAAGTGTGCATAAAAAACGCCGTTGCAACACGTTCCGTATGTGCAAACAAAGATACCAGAAAGAACGAAACCGCATCCTAACTCGGGTCCTCATTATTAATTGAACATCCATTAACGTCACCAGCATTGCCATTCTTTGCACCCTGCCTCATGTCAGTATCACTATATTAGAATTCCTTTGCATTCTCATGCATACATTGTGCTTAGTGTCCTCTGTCACAACTATTGCGTGTTGTCGGCATTAGTTTCATCATTCTAGTCAGTCTTTTGCACTAAGCGAATGTGCCGAAGTTCCCATGAACTTTGATTTATGCCTAGCGAGTTCCCTTGAAGACACTTCTTGTGTAATGTCATAATGAGCAAAATATTAAATTTCAAATTGACATACGAGTATTCATAAACAGAGTTTTTTAACGCTTGCTCCAACTTTAATGTGCATGTAAATGCTCATCTAGGTTTATGTATTTAGGTTTTCTCTTTTTTCCCGGACTGGGGGAGGGGGTGCTGCATATTTCTGGAATGGTTGTATGTTTACTGCAAGTCGAGGGGATGTCTTCGTGAGCAAACGGCACTAACCCACCGCCGACAACATGTAACATGCGAGGGTGTGCACATAATTCCACGATTATCACAAATCCTTAGTCACAGAAACAAATTTCCAGCAGAGAGAAGATGTTTGTGGCAGATTCACTTCTTTTGTTACTGTTTTGTATCTGTGTGTTAAAACAGTTACAACTTACATTTGTAGAAGCAAAAAAACTCGGATTTCTTATGCGAGTATCTAAAGAGTTGGAACGTAAAGAAACAGGCAAGCTATGTTTCTTTACGTTTAAATTGTCAGACAGGCAAGCCACGTTTCTTTCGGCACAATTTTATTACGTCTTCAACACGTCGTCTACAGGCCTCTTGAGCGCAGCACTGGTGTCGAGAACAATGAGCAAACTGAACCAGGCATTTATACGCAAAATGGGGCGCCTGAATGAAACAACCGAGGAATGTTGCAATAACTTAAAAATGACGACGTCCATTGCAAGAGGAAAACTGCAATTCCATAAACTGTAAAAACTGCCGCCAGCGGAGTTTTTTTTTTTCTCAGTTTTTGAAAACGTTCTGCATAGTGCCAACTTCCCTTTGTCTTCCACTTTTGTACAAGTGTTTGCGCAACACTGGCAACAAACTTTCTTTTTTTTGCAAATGTCATACAATAATGAGACTTTCTGGAAAATCCTACTATAACAATCTTGAGTAAGGCACCCTCATAAAACCAAGGTTTACTCAAAAGCCTCAGCCTTCGAGCGGCATATAAGGCGTGCCAGTGCTTCTATACAAACGTATAAAAACCTCTTCCTGCCTAATCAAAATCTATCCCACAAAGCGTTGCGCCAAGCAAAAGCGGCGCAACCCGGGGCAATGAGTCGTCTACGAAGCCGCGCATGTGCTAGATTGCAGAAACATTCGTTGCTGCAGTGTGAGATCTTTCTCCTTGCCACAATAGTGCAAGTCATTGCTGCAACACAAAGCAACTTTTCTGCAATGTCTCTGCAATACCATTGCTGCAATGCTGCTTAGCAATGTTACTGGCAGTGTAAACACAATGCTGCCATAATATCAAATATCCCCGCATTAAATTTCCGCTCTGGAACTGCTCAGCATTGCTGCAACTGTTCAGTGATGTTGCAATGCCACAGATTGATACACTTGCAACGCTGCTGCTTAGGATTGCTGCAATATCCCAGCTCAGCACTATTGCAACATCACTGCACAACTTGTTGCAACATCGCTGTTCAGCATTGCTGCAACGTCGCTACTCAACATTGTTGCAACGTTACTACTGCTGTCAACACTGTTGCAATGTTGCTGCATAATGTTGTTCAACGTTTCTGCTCAGCACTGCTGCAACTTGCACTGCTCAACATCGTTGCAATGTCACTGCTCAACGTTGTTACAACGTCAACTCCCGGCATACTTTCCAACGTCACCGCGTAACATTGCAGCATTGCTACCCAGCGTTGTTCCAACGTCGTGACCACGCACGCGCAGCAATGCCGCAACGTTGCGGCACAGCTTCCTGCCGGGGTCTCGACGCGACTCGACATCTCGCTCATCACACTCTTCTCCTCGTCTTTAACGCCGAGAATTACTGCAGTTACATCTCTTCAGTCGAGATCACAGTCCCCGTCGGCGCAGTCGATCCTCCGGGGGATAGTCTCCGATCATGAGGTCGATGGGCTTGACGACGCCGCGTGCCCGGGCCTGCACTCGCAGTAGCGCTTCCCGGCGACGCTGCCATCGTTCTTGCCGAGGGGAGGTCATAACGGACGCCCACCCAGACGCCTGGCTTAGAAGTCAACCTCCCGACAAAAGCAACGGTGCCACGCCGCCTGGGCTGCCCCGCAATGCCCACCACTTCGCAACGGTTGCCCACGTGGATCACCTGCAGGGGAAGGCACCAGAACGTCGTCAGCAGTGACTTTTAAAGGCGGTTCACGCACACACTACAGCGATAGCTGCAGCACTGCCAGACAGCGCAGATTTTGCACTATGTACTTTCCATTTAACTTCAATGTACCTTCCACTCCACTTCAGTATGTCTTCCACTGCATTTCAGTGCACCTTTCAATGTACTTTTTATTTTTATTGATCTATTTATACTCTAGGTACATTTAGGACCCATACAGGTGTGGGGCGATACAAATTTCATGCAAAATCATTCGCACACATTGTTGCGCAAGATAGCAGCACTTATAACAAAATGTGCCATATTGTAACTCATTGCATAACAGTGCCGACAAACAGAAACAAATGTGAGACATATTAACATGTCATACATGTCTATTAAAAAAAGCATACCAACAACACTCTAAAAATACAAGATAGATCGACAGGTGCACTTAAGTCAGTGACATAAGACTCTTGGCAAATGACTCTGCTAGTTAAAAGGAACACTGACACCACCCCAAAATGTTTTTGTTTTTTTTGTAAGGAGATTTAGTTTGGAGGAAAAACTCCTAATCAATATTTTTCTCACAGAGTCACATACAAGTAAGAAATGCAACTGTCTACAGAAACGCAAAACCTGAAAATGGACTGGCGAGGGAAGAAGAAATATAAAGGAGGAGAGTGTTGCCACAAGTCACGTGGCCATGCAACTTTTTTTTTTTCTTCAATCAAGTTTTTTTGGTATTTTAGAAGCCACAAAAAATAGGTATAATATTTCGTTTCTAATTGTGATATTGAATATGTGCCTTCGATGACCCACGACTTAGATTTTCTTTGGTGGATGTCTCTAAAACCATAAAAACCGGCACATAGACGACGACTCATACTGACCACTTCTCGATCGGCGGTTTTCGGGCGGAAAGGAAACAAATTTTCGAGGCCCCAAATTGTGTTCAGGGTGGTTGGGCTCTCGTGTGTCATGAACAAATAAAAACCCTGGCAGACATAAATACCCTGTCAGTGTCCCTTTAAATTATTTACTACAGACTCTCCTAGGCAGTTCCACTCTTCAACTGCCAGAGGAAATGAAGAGTTATTATTACTTTGGAGCGGTCTAATTACTTTGTTGCAATTAATTCTCCTTGAGCGAGAGAAAGAAGTTTCAGGTAGTCATCACTATTTATGTTAATTTTAGCATGTTATAAAGAATGGAAAAACTTCAGTGTTGTGATTGACCTTCTCGATTCAAGAGACTCTAGTGCTGCGTCCTCAGCATGGAGGTGACACTACATTAGACGCTCCGCTTCAGCATAAACGGACGACACCCTCACCCAGTCAGGCCACCCTTCAGAACTCACCTTGAGCACCTCTCGCTGCTTCTGCGCCTTCTCTTCCTCAGAGCGCTTCGCCCTCTCCTGGGCATCCTCGTTGAACCGGCCGAGCCCGTGCTTCTGGAGGTAGGCCCGCATCGAGTTGTTCCGCCGGTTGTACGCCTCCTGGGACAGCTCCACCTTGGCCTACCTTCGACACGTCCCTGAACTCATCCACGTTCAGCAGCGGGTCCGAGGCGTGCAGCGTCAGTCCGTCCCGCAGGGCGGGGAACGACTCCAGCCGCGCGTCGTCGCCACCGTCCGCCAGGCGCTGCACCAACTTGTCGCCCTCTGCGTCGCGGAGCTCCAGGCGCATCGACGCGGACGACGCGCTCCGGTCAGGAGCTCCAGCTTCTGCTTGAGCTCGCGGACGGTGTCGGTGACCGGGAACTTGCGCTCCAGGGAGTAGCCCCCGTGCCCTCGGTCCTCACCAGGAGCTTCACGAACGATGGTATCGAGTCTCCTCGTTCACACATCTTTTTTATCTGCGGCAGGAGAGGTAACGTCGGGCTTTGCATTAAGAATACACTGCCTTAAAAATAATGAAAAAAATTTTTCTTCCTATTTTGGTTAGAACAGGCATGACTCAAAATAAATGTTTGTAAAATACAAAAACAAATACAAATATTTATGTTACAAGATGAGTTTTCTTTTTGCTGGCAAAACCGAAGTTGTACCCTTGTAGGATGATGATAGTGTTTGTGCCCAACATGTGTGCGCTCTGAAGGCCCATGCACTACTTGCGTTTGAGTACAACCGACTGAGACGAGACCAGTTTTTAGGCCTCTTGCGACGGCTTACGACCATCTCCATTGCATGCTTGCATTTGCAAGCCGTCCCAAGAGGCTTAAAACCGGTCTTGTCTCACTCTATCGTAGTCAAACGCAAGTGCGTGAACAGGCCTCGAGGTCGAGTAAACTCGGAGTGCACACAAGTTGGGTACAAACGCTATCATCATCATCCCACAGGAGTATAATTTCGGTTTCGCCCGAAAATAAAAAAAATTCATATTGTAACATAAATAATGGGCAAAAATATATTGTTCTTTCGACCAACATTCATTTTGCGACATGCCTGTCCTAACCAAGTAGAAAAAAAGATTTTTTCTCTCCTATAGTTCTGTTTTAAAGGCTCTGGCAGTTTCTTGAGCTTCTCAAACTAACCACACTTTCAGATTACCAGGGCTTTACTCTTCCCAGCGTGCTATTTATTATCAAAACTCAAAATAGGAAAAAAGGCAAATGAAAATTACACAAAAATAAACACATGCTCTCCAGTGGGGCGACATCACGTGTCGTACAACTGGAGTGTCGAGCAGAGCAGTCTAAAAAACAAAGATATTTTGTGACTCTTTTTCTTCTTTGCTTTGCTGGCACGAGCTTAATTGGCATTTATTTCACACCGTCAAACTTAGCCCGTCGGAAACGAGCTGTACTGCCTCCATGTTACAACAGTTGACGTCACGTTTCCAGTGTTGCCAAAGAGCCTCTCGGACCATATTTGGAAGTTCAACAACTTCGCAAAAGAAACTACTATTTTTGTAATCTGGTTTACTAGTTCAGACCTGTCTGTTAATGTGTTCACCTGTTTCGTGGCGAATCAGCGGATATCAAAATTTACTTTTAAAACCTGGATTACACGGGCACACTTTACTGCATATGCTCAGCCACAGTTACCACACAGTACTTGCAGATAACAATTCCGCAACTAAGCAGTCAAAGCTAAGGGCACACGTGCGCTGGAGCATCTTGAATACCCATCAAAGCAATGCACGCACACTACTTACTTCTTCTGAAATAGCTGTCCAAGAGTATAGTGCATACTTGTGGTGCCGCGTAACACCAGATAAAGGCGACTTCAACTGCGGTTAGAGGGTGCCAGTGTAACTTGATATGAACATGCAACCGAACCGAATATTGCCAACCTCGCTCTTTTAATTATTGCTGAACTGCTGCAACGCCCTTTTCTGGCAATGTCAAGAATTTGATTTCATGTGACGCTTCATATTCGGTAGCAGGTCAGTATCCGGATGTTCCGCCTTTGGTGCGGGCTCTCTGCCCTGGATAACACTTCCTCGCATGTGCAAGGTCAAAGCCTGGCGTAAGGCCAGCGAGCATGCGCCAGAGGTGGAGCTTCTGCTGAATTTTTAACCTGTCACCGACTGCACTGCCAGAGTTGCTGAAAATCAGGCTCACGGCAACAAGGGCAAGAAAGAAACGTTTAACGCTAGAAATGTGCCCCATTTTGCCAAACGGCATTGCAGAAAATTGTGCCGCCCCAAAGCGAAATATGTTTTTCGCGGTCCATTGTCAAATTGCGAAACAGCGTCGCTTTTGGCATCGTGCAAATTAATTCACCGAGTGTAGTGCAGCATCCCATGCAATTTCAGATACAGCTTCCCCACCTCTTCTGGCACGTGATAAGAAAATAGTTCAACAGAAACACAGACTTGCACTAGATCGTCATAGGACACACGTAACAAGAAACTAGTTCAAGAAGAGGAACACAGACTTGTACTAGATCATCACAGAACAAACAAACTGCCATGTTCTCATTTTTGATGATTCAAAGTCGTTCGTTAAGTTCCCGACTGCAGCTTTTTCACTCGCAAATCAGCAGCACATGCGTTCAAATTGCACAATGGCTGTCGGTGAACCGGTGCTTAGTGTACCGAAGATCGCCTATGCCTCGCATCCTGTCGTCCATGAAGCGACATCGCTGGAAGGGCAGGGTAAAGAACAAATCCAAAAGCATAACTCCCAGGCAGTGTACAATATGCCGCTAAACATTCAAGTTGCTCAAGAGGACTTCTTGTGGCTCACGAAAACTATGGACCACGAAGGATTGCCTCCAGGTGGGCGGCGAGGGCACAGTGTGCATGGGCTCCCTGCTTTCCCTCGTCGCCTGCACGCCTGGTGTGAAGTCACTCGAGTGCAATAAAAAAAACTATTGAACTATAAAACGGGTGTGGTGGGGAATAAAAGTTACACTTCGAAAATGACTGAAGCCCATCGTGAAAGTATCTCGTCTTAAAGTGCTCAGGAGGAACAATGCAAACAGTTCAAGCACGAGTATCTGGCTTTTGAGATGTGCTCTGGTTGCTCTCGCCCGAACTGCAGCCAAGGTTGCTCTCCCCTGAACGTATCTTCCACAAGGTTGCACCCGTATGCTTTGCAAATGAAGGCGAGCTGTGCGACCGCGCTTATCCGGGCGTGCAACCTCCTCCAGCAATGCTTTGCGCAACATTATTAGCTGGGCAGCGCATTAGCTTTTTCCCCGCTTTCGTGCCATAGTGCTTTGCACAGCTGTTTCGTCCGCTCATTCGAAACAACTTTTGAAAAAAATATTATGTATCGCCAGTTTGCCGGTCTATCGTATATTTCACTTTAAAAAAGCGGAATACTGACACTCTGCGTCGAAAACAGCTTTTCTTCTCCGCCTAGTGTAGCAGCAATGCGCGCGAACAGTGCCGAAAGCAAAAAGCCCGATTCTCTCTGCACCAAACTGCCCAGAAACACCCATCTATGCTTGGAAGCCCAAGAGGCTGTACTGACACAGGACAATACTGGATGGAACTGACCAGGCACAGGACTCACATTTATGTTTGGTAACACCAAAAGGCTGGCTAAGACTTCGTGCCGGCAAAAATTCCCATTCAGGGACTGTTTTATGCCGGCCACGCTCGAACGGCGAATCAGGGTACAAAGCAAACATGTCACCTCAGCAGTCAAACAAGGCACTTAATAAACCAGACCATGTCTAGTGCAGCAGGAGCTGCAGCCTTACAAAGGCAGAAACTGGCCCCAAACACGGCACTCGTATTTTCTCAATTTTGTATTTTATTTATTTATATTTTTGCGCTACAACGTTCAAACTGGATAGAGCCGTACCTTAACAATCTTCGCCCTACTTAACTCTCTATAAACACAATCACGTTTGCTGTTGTCAAGATTGGACAAAGCAAAGGAAAAACGAGAGCACATCGGCCTATATCTCGAGAACGTTGCTATATTTAAGTGTCGTTTGCATACAGGATCACGTTATTTCTAGCCCCCGTTCTAACGGAAACTGGAGCTCTGTCTGCTTTGAAGACCGCTGAATCGGGCGTATATTATTTTCATTGGGACAAGAAGCCTTTCTCAGAAACACGGCGCCGCTACTGGCGATGCAAGGTTTCGCGGCGTAGGTGTGGCCGCTTTTGCCGTGCCCATATTTGGAAATTTCACGCTGGCCGGAGTCTTATGAAGCACGAAATCGTGACATATGAGTCACGTTGTTTTCTTTCACTTTCGACGACGACGAGATAAGCAAAATAAACAAGGGAAATAAACGGTTTTTAAAAAGAAGCGACAGGCTCGAGATAACGGCCGCCGATTATTTCCTTGCGACACCATGTGACGAAAAAAGACAAACGGTGAAGCGAACGCCTTCCTTCAAACTTCCGGCACCTCGAAACACCGGCACTAAACGCAGAGTTTAACTCAAAACGGTGAAGTTACGGGCTAACACAATCAAAACCAAACACGTTACATTTCTTTTCTATTTTCTTTAAGCGTACGCCGAGTACAGTTCGTGCAGCTTTTGGGACGCGGAGTTTTAAAAATGTCAGCCGAACTTTGGGGATATTTGACACGTAGAGGGACCAATTACATGAACTCGTTTTAGGAGTCCGAAATACGTCGCAAGCTGTCCAGTGGGATGTCTACGTGAAATCTTCGTGCACTACAGAACGTCAAAGGAAAATCTGCGAGGAGAAATTAAACAAGTTCCGAGTTTAGTACGAAGCAAATGACAAGGACTTCCCGTCGAGGAATCGGCGACAGCGAGTTTTCGGTTTCACGTGTCCCCCAGTCCTACGCGTTCCTAGCCAAGAAAGGGGGAATGAGATGGGTTTTGAACTTACGTTTGGTGAAACGCAGGCTCTGGTTGAGTATTTTTTCGTCTGCTACGGCTCCTGTCCTTGTTTTTGAAGCTGTAGACTCAACGCGTGAAGATCGAAATATCACGCCAGTTCTAGAGAAGTCTAAAGAGAAAGAAGGGGACCAAACGTTGCAGAAACGTCCAATCCGTGCGTCAGTGTCGTATCTACTTGTAGAAAGCGTTGCATTGTTTATGTATTAACGCAATCTAATAACCAAAATAAATTATTTAAATATATTATGGGCACAGATTTAAGTAATACGCTTAGGAATTAATAAAACCTGCTCAAATTCATTTGAATTTAACGAGCCACACAAGCTAACGGCTAGTTTTACTTCCAAGCGAATCCAGAATCCAGCTGTCATGGCCGTCAACATAGTCGCCCTTGCCAAAGTTCCTAAACATTTTCAGCGTCTGGGAAAAAATGTGTCGTTATGCGGACGCGCCTGCGTCCGCCCCAAATCGACGAAATCGCCAAAGACCACAACCGTGTGTCAAGAGTACGACGGCGTCACGAGAACCCCCGTCGAAACGGTGAACGCCTCGACGGCGATCAAGAGACTCAACTTCGAAAACCTGTCCCTCTTCGGACCCGTGCTCAAGTCGACGAAACAGCGGAACCTCGACGCTCGAATCGGCATGAGACTGAGCTACCTGGACGAACGGGTGCCGCGTCGCGTCAGGACGCCCAAACTCGCCTACGAAGAGCAGCTCAAGTCGGCTCGAAAGGTTCGCGTGATCGAGACCGGTTACCGCGACCTCCCCGAGGTCGAGTACGCGGACTCGGCTCAGGCACAGCAACTCGAGGCGATTCGTGCCGAAAAGAAGCGATCAAAGTCGGAAGATTCGTCCGAAAAGACGCCCCGCCCTCCGGCGCCGCGTTCCAAATTCCCAGGGACCGTAGCGACAAAGAGGTGACTTTGGACTTCCCCATCTTCAATTTCCTCAGGGACGACATCGCCGCCGCGACCGAACGATGAGACTGGTGACGGTGGTGTTTCGGTGGAGACGAAGACGACGGTCTCGTCAAGTTACCCGAGCGTGACGGCGATCCTCAGGGACACGATGGATCCCCTGTCGAGGCGCAGGCTCGAGCTGTGGAAGGAAAGGATGGTGGCCGAACTTGGGCAGGAGGGATTTGACATCTATCAAGAGCGTACGTAGTGTCGGTTCTTCACTGGGCTCTTTATGTGTGCGTCAACTGAATGGTTTCGTTCACTCTGCCTATGCCTAAAAGAGGGTGTATACAGGGTGTGCCGCCGTTATCACATTGCAAGCCGTGATCGTAGCTATAATTTTTATAGCAGCCGTAACTACAGCCTGTGCGATAACAGTATGGAAACTACAGTTGATGTGACAGCATCAACAATAATAATAGAGCGTTGCGGCATAAATAGTATAACTACAAACTTATAGTATATAGCTACAGTGGGATAATGTTCACTGTAACTATGGGTGGTGTGATAACGGTGTCACAGGTACAAACAATACTGTAGCAGTATTGTAACTACAGGCGATAGGGTAACGGCACCAGAGCTACTGTGATAACATTAATATATATATCAGCGGCATAACTAATGAGCACTGTAAACATGCTTTCTTTTTTTTTTGTTATGTGCACAGTAGGTTAGTTAATCACTTCTGGGCCCTTTTGCTTACAGAATCAGACTTGTACGCCAGATGTTCCTACAAACATACTCCCACTTTAGCAAAATTGTTTTGAAAAGTGCCAACGGAAGCAGGTTCGACACGTTCCCAAAGAACTTCCACCTAGACAATGTCATCTCACGAAAATTTGCGGTGTCCGCCTAGCCCCGCACACCTGCACACACCTTTTGTGTGATGTACACCACACTTGGTGTCAACTATTCTGGACTTCGCTGTGAAGACCAGCATAACTTTCGCAGTGCTCCAACTCTGTCAAAGCTAGTTGTGCGAACCAGGCACGTAGCCAGGATTTTGTTTCGGGGGGGGGGGGGGGGCAGGCCGCCCATGACGAAATGCTGTATGAGGGGGAGGGGAGAGGGAGGTCCCAGCAAAATGGAAGATTTCGGGGGGCGGGGCCCTGGGCCCCATCCCCCCTGGATATGTGCCTGGCGCGAACGCACGCCAGCAAGACGCAACTTCGACGAGGCAAAGCCATGTGCTCTCACAGCAGTCAGGGACTGCACTGCAGTACTGTGGAATGTACGCTAGCCCCGACAATGTAGCAGAGAATAGTCCACATAGAGTATAGAACTGGCCGCAAAAATAATCCTTTGCTTGCTTCTTCCGCCGACCCCGCAGTGCTCCTGAACCGGGGAAAATCGCTGCACCGCAGCATCCACGAGCTCCTGAGCGGGCGTCCCAGGGACGAGGTGTCAGTGGAGCCCGAAAACGAGGGACACTGGGCGAGCATGAGGGGCCTGCTCGAAGAGATTGGTCCGGTTCACTACCTGGAGACACCGGTGTCCCACCCCCACCTGATGTATAGTGGCATCGCAGACTGCGTTGCCACGTACAGGCAAGGTCTCTCGTGGTTCCGTCGGTAAATCAAGTATCGGGGGCCTAACCGGTGCCCCCTGGTTAGGGGCAGGACTGAAAGTATGAATGCAAGATCGAACAGAACGGGACATCTTTCATAAAAGATGCGTCGTCTTGTCCATTCCTGCGTTTATACTTCCAGTAATGTGCAAGGTCTCGTTGCAACCAGCACGGTCCCCTTGAACAGGATGTTAGAACGCAAACGAGGTGGTAATGATTAAACACTAGCTATAACCCCGAGACTAGGGAGAGAGACGACGTAGGAGAGGAAGAACTGAAGTCTTTTGCTTTGCAACTTAGATGTGCGACTCCCCTGTTCTTCCTTTCCTACATCGTCTCCTTTCTCCCTAGTGTCAGGGTTATAGTTCATCATGCTCCCCTTCTCTTGGATAGGGGACTGGTGGATCTGTCTAAAAGTTCCACAGCTGAGAAGCGCAAGCCTTGGTTGCGGACTTGTCAAGTTACGTCCAGTTAAAAGGAATTGTGTACGGCGTGCACCAGCGTGTATTAATGTGCACAGCACCCTTGCCAGAGTGAAAGGAACCACCCATTATTTCGTTAAACATGTTCCAGGGACGAGCTGGTGCTGATCGACTGGAAGACTTCGAAGAAACCAAACCCCGGTTGTCCGACACTTTCGACAATCCGCTTCAGGTGGCCGCCTACATCGGTGCACTTAACTACGACGACAACTACAAGATCCAGGTATGTACCGCCAGAGACTGTCGTGTTCCTCGAGCTCGATGCTGTCACTCAAGCAACAAAACTTTTTTTGTTTAAGTGTAATTTGTATTTGTAAGCTATTCTCTTTGAATAGAAGAAAGCTACAGTATGGGTGATCTCTACATGTCCTAGCGAAACACTTCTTGCAACAACTCCAGATTTGCCATGTCCCCTCGCTTTAATTCTGCTTTACATGCATGGCATGCATGTAAAGCAACTTTACATGCATGGCACAGTCAAGTGCACCTCACTGTAGAATGTGGGACAGCCATGATTGCCTTCCTCACCTTTTTTTGCATTCTTCCGCGTCGTTCCAGGTGAAGGACGCCCTGATCGCGATTGCTTACGAAGACGGGAGTCCGTGTCAGGTGCATCGCATGGGACCCGCCGTCTGCCAAAGGAACTGGGAGCGCTGGCTGCAGAGGCTGAGGAGCTACTGGGACCTCGTCTCTCAAGACACGCGCGCCTCCTTGTAGGAAGTTGTAACATAAACGTCTGCGGCCTGTTCATTGCGTCCGATTTCCCGAGCGAGCGGGAGAGAGCGGGCAAGCACCTCTGCAGTTCTGTTGCAGCGATGCTCCGCCAAGACATGGCCACCCTCGTGAATTCTTCGCTAACTTCTTTATTTCTCACACGACGGGACAACTCGTTCCGTTACATCAACAAGCTTTACATAGTGAGGCCCCGACAATCGGACATAGATCTTTCACAAAAAGAAGATACAGGGCACTCTCACCAAGTTTTGTACTCGTAAATGTGGCAATCTCGCACCACAACATCCAGACAAGCAAAGGTAGACTCGAGTCAAGAAGAGAGACCATTTGACCTTCAACAAGCTGGATATCGCCGAGAAAAATCTTCCCATCCGACCAAAAAAAATCCCTGCGCTTGTTTTTTCTAAACACAACTAATTGCGGAAGATTACTCTTCTAAAGCCGCCACGTCAGGCCAGTAGCAAACCGCCACCAACTCGGGTAAATCGGCGAGAACTAAATTTTGCTGTGCAGTGAAGCGCACGTGCCTGGCTGCAGGGATCACAAAGTACTCTCACAAGAGCAGCCTTTCCATTATGCCAGCTACTGCGATGCAGAAAAACAGCTAAACAAGTTTGCTCGCGATGTTACTTGGTACTTAGAGTTGAACGTCTGAAGCGATGAAACAGTGCACAAACAGCCTTCCTGCATTACCGCCATGCAATGTTGCATGCAAAACCTTCAGAGAGCACAACCACTCCAAAGCGTGTGGCCATTCATCCAGAAAGAGGTCGGTCTGTCACCAGGGGGCTCTTTCAACGCATCACCATGTCGGCCAGTCACTGCCGAGGCTCAGTTTAAGCTGCGACAGCACTCTGCAGTCGAGTTTCGCCGTCGGGTACATGGAAACCCCAATACAATTTCTCACGATAACTCCCCTTGTACGTCATACCCGCACGAAGATGGAGTGGCCAGCCTTTTATTTTCGACGCAAGCCGCAAAACACGGCGGAATTACGAGAGAAAAGTGTCCAAGGTAAAGTCTGATATTGCACGCCAACAGAAAAAGCAAAGAAAAAGGGGAACGACAGCACACTTCGGCATCGGAACCACACGACGTGGTTCGGTGCCCAAATATACTATATTGGCAATGTTTGATACACTCTCGAACACCGCAAGAACGACTCCGACCAGGGGGCATGGGGCGCTTTCGTCTCAAAAGCTCGCACCTTCTTTATTCGACGCAAAGAAATAAGAAAAAAATATCTAAGAAAATCAAAACTCAGAGGTGCTACTCTTCGTGCCTCAGCCTTTGGTTGCTTTTTTTATTTCGCTTTCTCTCCGCCACTATTTCTTTTTTTTACTTTGCTCTATTTGAAATGAGGATAAAATTAACGGTGTGGCGACGACGACGATAATAATAATAACAACGGTAATAATTGTACAACACTGGGATGATGAAAGGGAGGATGTGCCGTTGTTGTCTTCGTGTGGTTGCTCGCGTGTGTGAGTGTGTGCACGTGTTTGTGTGTGTGTTCCACGTTGCTGTCCTGTTTCTCGTGGTGTCGGGGTGGGGGGGAAGGGCGCTAGCGGGTGGTGGTGGTAATGTTGGTTAATCGCCTCTCCTCTCTCCAACTCCGCACGGTGCTTGGACTACCGCAGCGTTCCCTACTTCCTCCCCGCCTCCTCCAGTCTCCTTCCCGCCGCCGAAGAATGCCAGTCGCCCAATCGCCGGCCGGCTCTTTCGCTGCCGTTCTCGCGGAAGTGAAGGGTTCTGACCTGCATTGAGAGAGAGATTTGTCGGAAACCTTTATGCGTCCTCTCCCACCCGTTCGTCGAAAGTGGTCCCCAAGTGGTCTACGAACGACATCCCAGAAGCCGGAGTGTCGTGCCGTCGGATGTCGCCGTCTTGGCGGTTGGTGCCAAAAGTCATGTCAAAAAGTATGAGAGGGACCACTTTCGAGGACGCGGTAAACACACTAGTCGGAGACTCATTCCAGACATTGTGGTCCAAAGAGTCCCGTTACAGATTGAATACAGTAACCAAGCAGCAATCGTTTAAGCTTGCTCGAAAGTTTGGTCGGTTTGCAAAAGAAACCCCTGGACAAGTTCGCGTTTCCGACTAGCACCGACAGCCGTTGTAGCACGAACGCGTGCCACAAACGAGTGCTGCGCCACTGTCAGCGTCCAAGGGCCGCACAAGACGCACGCCTCGTGCGTTGGTCGGCGCGCTCCACGGCCGTCGGCTAGGTGGCGCAAGCTGCCACCCAATACCGCTGCACACTGGATGAATTCCGTCTGCCAAACGAGTAACGTGAAGGTGGTGCACGGCCGACGCCCGTTCACACGTACAATGCGGCGCCGTAATTAGTGCCGAATTTAGCTCCGAATGAGCACTGTACTCCCTCTCCTCACCGCCGAGGTCTCCTCCTCACAACTTGCAAAACTGCGAGGTACCCCGTTGCAGCGAGATCAGTTTCGATGCTGGCGACAGAGGCGCATTTGGCACAGAGTTCATCTGCTGTCACAACAAGATAACTTTGCTCCGAGAAAGACAATATTTACGGTATTGGGGGCAAGCTCTCTCGTTTCGTAGGTATTCTTTTTGCACACCGCCGAACATGTTAATCTCAAATGGGAGTGTCGCCGAATTGTGAGTACTGCGACACATCCTTGCAGAATTATTAAAACCCGAGCATCTTGGTGAGGTTCATGTACGCACGAAAGAATAAGCACGTAGTACTGAGCACAGACATCTTTCGAAAGACATCTGTGCTCTCTGCTCCGTCCCATGTGTTTATTCTTTCGTGTGTATAGATATAGTAACATCCTTGCAACATCTCTGCTAAGAAACGTGAAACAGTGCCACAAAACCGTTCACCTCCGCTACATCTGCACTGTATTTGCAAGTGCTCCATCAACGCTAAGGTCGGTGCTGTTTCCAGAGCGGAATTGGCCCTGGATTAGTGCCGCGCTATATGTGTGAACAGTCTTTTACTAATTTCCCTCTTTATGTGTGCATTTATTAGTGCATTTATGACTGGTTATTTTTTTTCTTTTATGAAAATGTAAACACTTTGAACGCAAGACGCATTGTTTTTTTTCACCGACAACAAAATCTTGTAAGGTTGAAGGTTCAGCGCTGTACATGCGTCGAACCTTGCACTGACATAGCATCAGCTGCCACTGTGGTAGCCTTGCTGCCAAACATACATTTTGCACCCCCAAACTCGTTTTTTCTTGGCAAGAACAAGTAGAAACGACGTCGCATGCAAGTGCTGTATGGGCCCAGAGAAGCCATGGACCAAAGGAACACTTACCTAATCGGAAGACGGTGATGAGGGTTTTAACTTGCTGTAGACTTCCTCGATGAAACTTCGCCTGCAAGCAAAGCAGACAGACTCTGGAGTTAGTAGAAGCAAAATCCCATCAAACACCAAATCCTTTTTTTTAAGGACAAAGATACTGAAATTGGTCGTTGGACTCTCTTTTCCACAATGCGATAACGTTACAATTCGCACCTGAGACGCACGGTGGCTCCGCCAAACTACAGTTGTGTGGAATCGCCACGCGTGTGAAAGATTTACGCTAAATAGTTGTAGTTATGCACTCTGAGATAGTGTGCCTAACGTTTGATGCTACACTCACTTCGCCACAATAGCAGCCATATAAGTGAAACTAAATGTCTCAAGTCGAAAGGATTAACACTTTACCCCACAAATAGGTTACCGAGCATTGGTTGTGAAAACTGGCACATCGAGCCAGTTTTATGTTTTCGTAACCAGCCTCCCAGGCCGAAATCCAGATGGATTCCAGCTGGGTCCAGCTGGATTCCAGCTGGGTCAGCTGGGTCTAGCTGGAATCCAGCTGGAATGCCTCATTTCCAGTTCCATAATCAGCTGGAAGTGGACTGATTTAAACGCCTGGGCTATGTTTATACATAGACCAAAGCTCAGCGACACGGAACTGTTGTACACTCTGCGTGACACCAATGGTGCGTAACAAGCGATCGCTTTTTTCTGTTTTCTTCTCAGCATCCAAGGGCTGTCATCAAAACTACCAGTGTGGGCAGAAAGCATCAATCTGGAGCACTAACCTAAGCTGTACAACACGCATGCCCGCCAATGCCCCTTTGAAGTCAAATGCAAAAAGCGTCGACGTCATCTTTGTGCACCAACAGTGCTGTGCAGCGTACATTGCAGGACGCTTGCATTGAATCAAATTTAGGGTTTTAAGGCAGAACTGCAACGTAGGCCATAGTGTGCCAAATACATGACGAGTGAATATCACCAGACTAAAAGTTTAAAATTGCGGCCTATAGAATATTATTTGACTGAAATTGCTCTTTAAGGTGATGTAAAATACTGATGCTTTCCAAAAACTTGTGTCCTGCGGTATAACACGATCATCTCCTAGAAGTGCCAAAGTGGAATGGCATATGCTCTCTAGAAAAGATGAAAAAGCAGGTTTGGCATTCATTGTGAAATTGTGGGCATAATAAAAAGAAAGTGAAGTGCACTTAGGAGTTTCCGAGCGAGCGGACGGATACCGGTGGGCTCTTTGCTTTTTAAGAGGTAGCCTTGGGTTAGATGTGTGTGGCCCATTCGGAGTCGACACAAGATAACTTAGTAAAATCTTTCCCGATGTCTCGCACTACGCCAATCACTCAAAATAGGCTTAACACTGGAGCTCATTGTGAGGATCAGAGTCCCATTCCATTTTGTCAGAAATGTTCTATTTTTGTTTCGCAGAGTAGTTCTATATAGTCTGTACACTAAAATGGTGCGGGTTTCAATGGACCTGTTTATGCACGCACTTGCCGCTCGGTCGGATTCTTCATTGCCGTGTATTCCTACCAGCAAAACTGAATATCAATTTTTTTTAAATTTTTTTTAGGGCATTATTACGAAGTAAATAGACGAAAGGGTTCTTCGAGAATGTTGCAGAGTTAAGAGCAAGGGAGGGAACTGAGCCAAGTCTGAAAATATTATAGATTTTCTACATTTTTATTTAATTATGTGGTCCATAGCCAATATCAGCCCTTGAAGATCAGCAGCAACCAAGGATGCATCGGGGTTGATTCGTCTAACACGCTGGACGGACTGTCCCTACCTCAGCACAGACAACATAACCAGTGCCTTTTGTCCTATCGGTGAAGGAACTTCTGGCCGTCTCGTAATGACTCGCAATCTCAAAGAAGTCCTGCTTTGTAACACTGGCAACAACGGCTTTTTAATGCGAATAGCATTCTTTGGATACTTCACGCACTTTTCGTCTATCTATGTATCTATCTGGCTATCTAACCTCTTACGCCGCGGGTCGATAAATAAATAAAAAAGACCGGCGCCGGCTGGGATTCGAACCGTTGACCCTTTGATCAGCAGGCAGACGCGCTAACCACAGAGCTATGAAGGCAGTCATTCAACGCACTCTAAACAGTTGTTTATATCTTTACCATAGGACGCGCTTTACAGCGCTGTCACAGCTACCGGTGCGCGCGCGTTCCATGCACGAGGGCTCATTCCGCTCTCGTGAGGCTGAGCACGGCCGCTAGCTCACCCTCTCCGCGCTCGGGAGAGGGTGATGTAGCGGCCGTGCTCAGCCTCACGAGAGCGGAATAAGCCCTCGTGCATGGAACGCGCGCCACCGGCAGCTGTGACAGCGCTGTAAAGCGCGTCCTATGGTAAAGATATAAACAACCGTTTAGAGTACCGTTGATTGAGACTAGCTGAGACGCCAGAAAGTCTGGTCGGTACCATTTTGAGTGTTTGTGCGTATGGCGCGTGCTTTGCTCGCCTTCCTAAGTGACACAAACGCACGTGCTGGGCTGCGGAGATCGTGCGCAGGGCTGTGAAAGTGTCAACAAATTTAGAATCGCCTCAAGAGTGGGCTGGCGTATCTAGAGTGTGCCGGCCACCTGACGAACGCGCATAACTCCGCACCGTTTGATGCTATTCGCATTAACGTAGATAATCATTCCCAAAGGATGGGTTCTGCTGATTTTGTATTTTGTTAAAGAGAGGTTGCATGTTATGGCTACATCATCCCAAGGATCAAGTCTGTCCGGAGTTTCCATCACAGGACAGGATATATCAAAATCGTGCTTCCCTGCGGCACCTTTCGCACGGAGTGCACAGGGACATGTTACAGATGGCTTGTTTTGGAAGACCCGTATGTATTTCAAGTCTCGGAATAAAAGAAAAATTTGGATGTTGAGGGAGAGTATGAAGTCTCAGAAAGTGCCACATGCCAAGATAAAGCCTTCGTTTATCCAGCGACCACTTATCCGACTCGGCATACGAGCTAGGCACTGGCGATGTTCGAAAAACTCCAATTGCCAGTCGGATCCCAACTTGGGAGAGATGTCGTCGGTCGCAATATGCGTCTTTTATCGAGGCACGTGTCCCGTGTCGCCGAAACGTGCGACTCGGGAGGTCTCGCGGTACGCAACTACGAAACGAGAACAGAAGTTATCGCGGAGGTTCTGGTGCACGATTTACACTCACTTGGCCAAGATGCCGCCACCGGGGGGCAGCCCGGGAGCTCCTCCTCTGCGAGGACCTGGATGATGATGTTCATCCCAATCTCCGGACAGTCCACCAGAAGCTCTGCAAGCGAGGGAGCAGACCGGAGAAGTCGAGACGCCGCTTTGGTTCCTAGATTACCGTATTCCTTTCCTCAAACTTCCGCCGTCCAATAAAAATTTTGCGACGTCTCGGCCAGACGACTTTTGTTGTCGGCCCAAACGTAGCGGACTTGGCCGCTCGCCGAACCGCCAAAAACCGTGCGGCAATGGCAACATTCTCTGTCTTGCCTTGGCACCCAATGTTGCACGCCACTTTAATGGACTGGACGGTTTCGGCGACCCGACAGCGGTTGAGGGGCAGGGGAACTGCATGCCAAAGTGGGCGGAGAGAGGAGACTCGCCTGTGATTCTCTTCTCAATGAGGACGTTCACCTCCTGGTCGTGCTTGAGGGCCTCCTCGCTCACCGTCGGCGCACCGGGAAACAACACCAACACAATGCTCATGTTGTCCTTGCTCCCCTGCACCAGACAACACATCAGCGCGGTCAGCGTCGTGTAGCTCCTTGGCATGCCTTGCACAAAAATCCTCGACCGAAAGTCGTTCAAGGGCAAAAAGAGGTGCGCCTAGCGCAACAGCGGGGTCCTAGGAAAACTGTTGCCACTGCAGTGGCTTTTTACACAGAGAGCATAATGCGTCAACGGACGAGAAAATCGTTCCGGGTGTGTTAGAGTTCACTCAAACAGGCCTCTGCGACAACTCTGTCAAAATTGTGCACGTCTCGAAATACAAGGTCGCCGACGTCTAGCACGTCAACTATCGTCAGTTTTAAGATTCACTCCGCACATTCGGTGAAACTATTTCATGACGGGGCAAAACCACTAAGATTAGTTGTACCGACATTTTGCTAAAACTTTTATGCTGGACAATGTAAACCCATTGTGCACTGAAAAGCACATTATGGGCATACATGTCTATATTACCCACACCATTAGTTTTAGCTTTATCCCTCTAAAAACTTAAAAAAAAAAAAAACGGCTAATATTGCATTGCTAAGTGACAAAAAAGTAAATATACTGGCTATGAGTGACACTTTAGAGGTTCCTCAAGGAACGGTTTAGACACTAGCGCAATGCCGTAAACAGACAATCACCAGTCAATATCTTTTTCGTTTACACCCGAAAGGTTATAACTAAAGCTAACTGCTCTCTACAGGAGGCACCAAACTAAGCGGTAAAGTCTGGTAATCAAAAATAACCTGAACGTGAAAAGAAAAAAAAAAAATTTTGGTTGTTGTGTTTGCACTAACTGTGCAGTGTTGTGCACACTGCACGACAAAGCTACTGCTGGAATGTGCCCGGGACGAGGGCATATCACTATGTCGCTAATTACAGCCTCTCAGTTACGAGACAAAAACAAGAGAAGCTGGACGTCACTTGTTCACGTTGCATTGCACCTTGCACAGCATGCTATAGGAGACTGTGCAGAACATAGGCAGGTGGTCTAGGCCAGCTAACTGCCACGCACAACACGCAAGATGGGCCACCCTCTTCCGACACCACAGACTGCTTCACGTCGGGTGCGAGCGAACCCAAGCTACAAGCACGAGCACGTTGCCCCAAACGATGTTTGTGCTGCACGAGCATGCAAACCTGGGACGCCGAAAGCCGAAGCTCGCTATCGTGTAGTCACTAACGGCGCAATAAACTCAGAGTGTGGCTTCTCATGTTCACGCGCCTCACTATTCATTCTTATCGGTCGATGCTGCAACTTCGTTGGCCACAGAGCGATAATAGGACGTCCAAAACTCGCCGCACCCTGCGTTTAAGCCGTCGGAGATTACAGCTTCGAGAGAGCTCGTAGCTTCCCCACGTCGCATCCCCGCAGCGAGGGGAAGCCGAGACGGCAGACAACAAACAAACGGCGTCTGCCGACGCACCCGGTAGAGGCAGATGTCGATGACCGCAGAACACACCGCCTCCAGCGAGTCGGTCAGCAGGAGCTGGTGCCGCACGAACTGGCACAGCTCCTCGTTGCTCAGCACGTCCCAGATGCCGTCGCACGCCAGCACCATGAACTCGTCCGTGGCCAGCTCCCGCGGCCGCACCGTCACCTCGGGCTCGGGTGACACCAGCTGCTCGCAGGGGCCCCTTCCGGCCACCTGCTTGTACTCAAAGTCCCCGAGGGCCCGCGACACCGCCAGCGACCCGTTCACCCGCTGGATCATCACGCTGCCGCCCGCCCGCTGGATGCGCTCCTTCTCGCCCGGGTTGATGGGCTTGTGGTCGCGCGTCGAGAAGGCCGGCGCCCCAGCCCGGCACAGCACGGCACGCGAGTCCCCGCAGTTGGCGAAGTACAGGTGCGAGGGCGACACAAGCGCACACACCGCCGTCGAGCCGCTCTTGTCCTCGCCTGAGGCCACCTCTGGGATGGCCCGCATCTGGTCGTCCAGGCAGAGGAAGCCGTTGCGGATGCCCGTTGACACCTGCTCCGCCGTCTCCCTCGCCGCCAGAAACAGTCTGGGCGAATTCCTCCGTCTGGATGATCGAGTCCAGGAGGTTCTGGGCGCAGTGGGCCGAGACGCGGGCCCCTGCATGCCCATCGAAGACGGCGAAGAAGCTCCAGCGGTCCAGGCCGCAGGGGAGACCCACGACGGCGCAGTGGGCATCCTCCATCTCCACTCGCCAGCCCTGCATGCTCGATAGGGCGTAGCGCAGGCCGTTGCCCAGGCCGCACTCCGTGTGCTTGTCCATCTTCGGCTTGTCCAGGAAGGCCCCCATCTTGAACAGCCTCCGCTTAGAGGTGCTCCTGCGGCGACGCCAAAAGACCAGGCCACGCCGATCAGCCAGCGTCAATATGGCACTCGAGGCTCCTTTAGTCTAAACTTTTTCGGTATGCAGCGATGTCACATTGGCTACGTCACGCCAGTCGAAATTCGACCTCTTTTCGGAGTCAAACTTGTTTGACGCTGCCGCACACCGTCGCGTGCCGTCTGGAGAGCATGCACAGAACATTCTGCGACGAGCGCAGTGTCCGTCATCAACTATACAAAGCTGTGCCCGAGCCACCTTGGTTGTCTTGCCGCTTCTACAGAAAGCGCCCATGCAATGCATCCTTGTCTGGCGGTTCGGCGCGGCAAGTATGGAGACAGAGCACGTTCCATCTCTGCGCATCTATCGCGTTGGTTATGTCAGGATGCCAAACTCTAGAAGGTTTGTTTTACGCCCACGTAATGTCACCGTGCCGCACATGCATGTCACACCAGACTGTAAATTAATCTACCCCTTCAAACCGGTAGAAATAAACATGTTAAAGGTCACCTCTCTCAGCTCGGGTGTCATGGTGAGACCTGCACGTTGCAGTAGGACCCAAATTGACAAACACTAAATTTCGAGTCTAGCTTAAACAGTTGGCATGCTCCCTGTAGAGGCGCCACTGCATGACGTCGCTTACATGTTGCATCTGGCAGATCGTCACAGCTGAAATGTTGCCATCCTCCTGCCAGTCATCACACATGCTTACCTTAGTCGAGTCACTATCCTCGAGCAACTGTAGATGCGAAACATGGTTAAACGTTCCCTACCACCGCACGTGGCACAGTTAATTCATTTCTTCCTTCGTCTCCCATTTTAATATTTCAAATAGTTCCCTCGATCTATAGTACCATTTCACACCCAACATAGACCATAACAAACGACCCAAGCGAGAAAGACCAGTCAGATATTGGCCAGGCAGCATGTTGCATTATTTTTGGCCCTAGTCCATTTCTTCAAGCCGTAGCCACTGCCCTGGTCAATGAGAAATGGCTATGAGCTGTAGCCACCCTATCATCTTTGAGCAACCTGTCACTTTGCCGGGATCGCCAGTTTCCCCGTTCTGAAACCATTGAGTAGAGACGCGGCGACTAATCTCGGCACCGGACCGCCCCCTCCGGAGGGCAGAGGGCGATCTGCAGATAAGTACAATCCCCAAGGGATCGTTTGTCTTAAGGCTGGCAATGTGCTTCGGGTTATCTGCTTGCTGTTACTAGAACAAACTGTCTAGAGCAGCCAGGAGAAAGCTACAGCGCAGGACTCTTAAGCATGGGAGGTTCACAAGCAGCCTATAGAAAAAACACTTCTATCCTTAGTCATCAAGCACCTGATTTGCAGGGTAGAGAAGAAATTTAGACTGAATTCAGGAATGTTCTGCAAGTAGCAAGTGGAAGAAACCTGGTACTTTACTTGCAATGAGTGCTCGAAACTAGACATTTGGGTGCAATCAATCTAATCCATCAAATGACACATTAGAAGGACGAGAGCCGAGTCTGACGTCAACCTCTACAATGTACACTGGACTGCACTTTCCACTTATTTCCACAGACACAGTACAGAAAATAGGCAGCTTTATGGGAAACAGTTGCCAATTCCCCTTAGTTTTAATGCAAGTATCAATGCTTCAGCATCAGAGAGAGCCAGTAAGTTACCGGACAAGACTCCCTGCCAAGCTAAACTGGAGAGAAACGAGAGTCGGTGCAAATTAAGGGTTCTAATGGGGTGAATGCTGGAGAGGCGTCGTCCTCCCCTCCAGCATTCTCTGCAAAAGTCGAAGGAGGTGGGGGAGTTCCCCCAGAACTCTTAACCTGTCATTGACTATAGTGCTGGCAAAAACCGTGGCAGCAACCCCTCAGCAGCCTTCAGGTGTGCTTTAGCCATCCCCACTTCAGCGAGTACAAGTGATCCCCAGACGCCAGAAGTCTGGTTTCACAAATGCCTCACTTGTCTGCAACAGTACACACTGAAATATCGCTCGGCGAAGGTTTCAAGAACAAGCAGACCAGTCGGAAACTGCCAAACAACCCGACATCGACTGCTAAAGTACAACCCTCCTCATCCGAAGAGAAGGATAAGCCGTCCAAAAGAAGAGACTTGGTAGCAAGAGCGATCTGACAAATACCGTAGGCCAGGTCGACTGGCACGCCGGCAACGATTTATATAATGTGCCAACTTAACTGGTCCTTCCCACGACGCTGCCAGCACCAAGACGAGCGCGAAACAAAACCATCCTTTAACTCACAGCGATTTGCTTGCCCGCACCGCCACAGTTCCCGTTGTCTGCTCGAGGGTTCCTCCTCACGTGTTTCCAAGCAACAAAGCACATATTTTGCGCACTGACCAAAAATAGTCATAATAAAAAAAAAGGTCAGCCGCAATCTTCTCCTACACTTCCGTCTCCCTCGCGAGATAAGTCGTCCCCTCGGAGAGCACGATAGGCCGGCGTGAAAACAGGGCTACCACAGTCCGTGCCCCGAGGTTGGCCTTCACCAAAACAACCGCCTTCCTTGTCCGAAATCCGACGAGAGCCGTAGAAGGGCTACCATCAACTGAACCTGACCAGTTAAAAACAGTGTCATCCAAAAGAAATCGGAAGGGCATTTTCTTGTTCGATGCGAGCCCATCTGGTGTCGGCGGTAATTCCGAGGTAACCGATCTTCTATACCAATTTTAATATAGAAATCGGCCTTGCATGAACGTAATATCCGTTTTTTGGGAATATTTGTAGGATGGCGCCTATACATAGAAAGCTCAAACTTTCACCGAAAGTGCATTGGGCAGGTCAGTCTTACAGTGTGAAAATTTCGTGGCATAGTTCTCTTTCTGTAAAAAATAAGAGCAATAAAATCCATGTTAAGCTCGTTTGCAGACGGCCGAGTCGCCAATACCATTAACTTGCAATGCTGACTCCCAATGCGCGCAGCGAGCAGACAACGCACCCTGTCATCTGCTTGCCGCACCCGCCGATAGATGGCGCTACAACTCAAAGGGCGTTGGTTACTTGGTCGTCTGCAAACGCGCGTGCTTTGGCAAGTTTTCTGTTCTCGTTTTGTTTTACGCGAAGAGAACTGTGCCTTGCAATTTTCACAGTAAAACTGACCAACTCAGCGCACGTTCGGCGAAGGTTCTAGCTTCCCACATGCAGGCCCAGATTTTTGCGGCACGTTTTACGACGGAACGTTTGCTCGGGGCACTGTACACAACTTAGACAACGTTTTTCAATACTTGGG
Organism: Ixodes ricinus; assembly: GCA_037355805.1. Taxonomy (NCBI): domain Eukaryota; kingdom Metazoa; phylum Arthropoda; class Arachnida; order Ixodida; family Ixodidae; genus Ixodes; species Ixodes ricinus. The sequence continues at coordinate 44,071 of JAZHYW010033837.1, read as the reverse complement.
AGATCAACTACAAGCACCGTCTATGATAAATGGTCACGTGTAACATTGTTAGAATTAGTTGAAGCCCACAGTGACTACATATGCAGATCAGAAATGTTGCAGGGCTAACCAATAGATAAAACCAGTGTTTTCTCTCGTCGTAGGCGGCCATAAGCGGTAGCAATGCATTGGTCACAGTTAACGCAAATGTGTAAACCGTAGAGCAAAAAGACCCGCAAGCTTGTTCTCAAGCTGGTAGGTTCTTTGTAATGTAATGTAAACTATGTATTACGCACAAGGACTCGCTCGATTACCTCCCACAGAGAAAGAAACAACCTAGGGCACGACAAACACTGAGCAGGGTCTCCAAACAGCAAATCCACATTTTCGCTCACACGGCGTAACAACTGCGACGAGAACACCTCGACTTAATTTGAAGGCATCGGCCAGTCGTCTTCGGTGAAAGGAATTGTCTTTCGATCCTTTTCGGTCTTTCCAACGCAGCTTCGGTTCTGCCGTACACCGCCGCCAGGATGCAACGTTCCGAAAACTTGCGATCCGGCACGTGTCTGGCAAGCTTCGATGCAGAGGTGGCGGCCCCGCCCGCACGAAAGCCCTCGCTCGGAAAACGGCCGTTTGGTGGAAGCGAATCCGCCGCAACACCTGCCGCAACCGCGCCGCACAGATGTGGCAGGTTACGAGGATACGAGAACGACTCCTAGAGCCTCGCGGAACGCTTTTGTTTTGGTGCATCAAACCCGCACCTGGCAAGAATCGGGTACGGCTCAGTCAATCGCCGGTCTCCATGGAAGCCGTCGGACGTTATGTCGACAGGCATCAAAAATGAATGGCGGAGGTCATGCCAACAAAGAGCTCTTCGTTCGTTTGGGGAATATGGAGCAATGCGTGGGGTGCAGTCATGCTTCTTGGATAGCTATAATACTCCCAATGTATCTTTTTCCCCTTCCAAGATTTTTTTTTTTTTCTCAGCTCCGTTTGTATGATCAGTTGATGCTCGACATATTCAGTGTCTTGTTAACGCCTTACAGTAGAGTTGTATGGATGATGGGCTACCACAGTGAAAATTAACGAGTCATTTCAAAGAGTTCAGACGACTTCACACTCACAAACCTTCCATTGGAATAATGTGACGTAACAGGCTAGTTGGTTTGAAGTGAGCATCTTGGGAAGGAACAGCGGCAAAAAACTTGGACAAATATGGAGACATTCCATTGGAATGTTTCCATATTTATATTCTCACAGAACTGAAAAGTGAACCAGTCTGCCAGCTGACCTGAGAATACATTGTTTGCCACAGTCTATAAATATGTGGGTTAGTTTTGTAAAGTAGATGGTATTTTTATATTGTTTTTTTGTCTGTCATTAATTCTCAACAAAGAAGAGGGGCTTATGCCGAATTCACAAACCTCGCTCCAATTAAAGGGGCCCTGCAATCATATTTAAGCGTCTACCTTTTTTGCGATTTCCACGTCTCTCGGGGTTCGGGCAAGCCAGCGGGCACGGAGAGAGTAACTAAATATCAGTGCGTCATATTTTAACCGGACGACGCGGAAACCTCCTCCACCGACGAGGGCGACCCGCGGTACCGAAAGCGCGCAAAATGTGACGTCTTAGCTCCTGGGCCTACTACTGATCAGAGCCGCTAAAAGCTTCTTTTTAGTCAAATGCAATTAAGTGAACCGCAATACAGTAAACCGTTATAACAAAGTTGAAGAGCAGTCGTAATTATTTGTTAACCACTGTCATTTCTCCCTATTAGCGCAAGGACTTATTCCTTTTGTTATATCCAATTTGTTATAACGAGGTTTTACTGTATTTATAAAAAGTTTTTGTTCAGTATTTTAGATTAGAAAAGAAATGAATGCAGTTTATAAAGTACAAAAACAAGAAATGACCCGTCGACATACCCGCCACCAAGTGGTGGAAAAGGCGGCGCATACTAGAAAGGAGTAGTGGGATCAGGCACCGACACGGGAAGGTCCCGGATGTACGCGGCGGCGCTGCGGTCGTATGGACAGGAGGATCCGACTGGCTCCGAGCGTTCCAAAGCCCTTTGGCGAGAAGCTTTGTCTTGCGGTTTGGCCGTTTCGCGGTATGGCAGCGCGAAGTGGCTTCCTTTCTGAACTGATCTTTACCCCGCGTTTGCTGTCGTTTGTGGCCAGTGAAGTGTCATGCCGAATTAGTGTTTAATCGTGCAGCAAATGCAATGAGAGCCGCTTTGGCTGCCCGCTGCATACAGCCTATCCAGAACATGCTTTAGTGGCGCCCTCTCGCGCCGTCGACACGGAGTGCGGCAGCAGTGAGCGCTCGCTGAGCTCACTACACCTCCTCTAGTTCACGGCCGCTCAAGTAACCAAGGACGTCATGAGGGAGGTTGTTTTTTGCTTGTTTTTGTAATTTTAATTTGCCTATAACTTTTAAAATAAAGCGAATTTCGAGAAAAGAAAAGTTTCACTAGTTACTACGTTGAGTGCGCTCAGGTTCGGTGCAAATTAAAAACCAGTAAAAAAGTCCTTGCAGGGCCACTTTAAGGCACCCCTCCACTTCCTCAAGGAAGGCACGAGGGCCGGCGCTGGCCAATCGCGAGGAGCCTATAGGCCGCCTATTTGTTGTCTCGATTAGCCAGCGCCAGCCCTCGTGCCTTCCTTGAGGAAGTGGAGGGGCGCCTCAATTAAAGTTAGGTTTGTGAATTAGGCAGTTAGAGCGATCAACTGGTATCTTGTTCACCAGGCATAAGTGACCCCCACTTGGCTGCTGCCATGCTGTACAATTTTGACCACAAGACACGTGACCATACCGAATCCTGAGGCTTTTACGCAAAACTGAGCCGAGATTTCTATACTGATCACTGTAAAAAAATGATAAACTATTTCTCAATACTGTTAGCCCAAGAGATCACTGTCTAACACCGATAAAAACCCAAAATACAGCACCGCGCGCTGACGGCATCTAGCGGAGGCATTGCGAAGCTGCCCGAGTTTTTGTCATAAAAGCACATTTTGGACTTAAAACAAACAAAACATTACTTATCTTGTCAGTACTGTTATAGAGATCAGTGAGCAATCATTTTTGTGTGCGGTACTTCGTTAAAAACTAGACGCAAAACTATAAGGTCACGTGTCTAGTGGCCAAAAATGTGCAACATGGCAGCAGCCAATTGGGGGTCCCTTACAGACACCAGTTTATCGGCTCTAAGGCCCTCTACCTTTCTGTTAATTCTGCATCTCTTGGTTATTGTCTTCTGAGACCTGGTCTACTAAGGCCAACCTTTGGACAATCTCTAAAGATTCAACACAGTTAAAAAATAAAAGGTCAGCTTCTAAGTAATGTTTCAAATGCATAAAAATTGCATAAACACGAGTCTGAGCCTTTTTGGACAACATCCAAGGATTGTTCACGACCTCACGGATTGCCAGACTTTTTCCTCATGACATTGAAAAATGTGCTTTTAATGCCAGAGGAAATCTCGGAGGGAATTCTTCTATTTCTAAGGCTAATATATAATAATAAATTTCTGTGTTCAATTAGAATCCGGACGGCTGGAATTATGCGGTATCGCTTATTGTAAAAAGTCCCAGAGATAGTTTCGAGGCCGCTGCAGGCATTTAACTGGAATCGCAGCTTAACGATTTCAAGGCTGCAAAGGGTCCAGGTAAGGACACACTTCAATAATCGGTAAAAACGCTGCACAAATGCAAATCTCTACAGGTACCCTCGACCAGCTTTTCGATACAGTACACAGCAGTTATGCTAACACCGTCCGAGAGAATAGTACCAGATCCATATTTGATGAGTAGACCATAATGGACTAAAACCTCGAGGGCAGTAAGAACAAGGAACAACGCGACACAAAAATCTCAAGCATGGCCGACATTTACTGACAAAGATCCCGCGTCTCAGACTTCTGTGTCGTGTCGTCCCTCGTTCTCCAATGGAATATTAGTCTATTACGTCCAGCCATATCACAAGCTTGTTTGTGCCCCAATTTAATGCTGAGTAGCCTGATCAGGGTTTAGTGCTAAAAGAGCTACAGAAGTCTCACAGGAACCACTGTGAAGAACTTTGGCAGCAATATAATGGCCCAGAGGAAGCCAACTCCTGGTGAAACGACGTCTGCCAGCCTGGGGTTCCCGGAGAGTTTATTTCCAAGTTCATTATACACGTCTCCGTGCCTGGTTTGGGAGGTTTTGACATGGGTTCAATACTAAAGTAACAGGACACTCGTCAAGAAGACACCATGTAATGTAGTCACACATGTTTGTTGCCTACACTGGTCTAGCTGTGATACAACAGTTCCCTGCGGCCACCTAGCTGAGCACAGAAATCAAGTGGAGAACCTGCAACATGTAATCACGCATGCTATAGACTCGCATATGATAACCAAAATGAAAACATTGCGAACGACACGTCGAACACATTGAAGAAATCGACCCGCTCTTATAGACTTCGTGGGTCGCTACTTCTAGCAAACGATCCAGCAATAAAAAATAATATAAAAAACACGCTAAGATTTGTAATTTGCTGTTGGCGCTCGACTCCACGAAGCAATCAGCTGTCTATGACATCATCAACACTGAAGTCACATTTACCACCGCCAGCTGCGGCGACGGAAACCCGCAGGCACCTGCCGACACCAGCCAAAAGTTGCCGAACGAAAAGCTGAACTCATGGCAAATTCATCACGACGACAACGCCTGTATGGGAGATGTTACGAAACTTGTCGTGTCGAGTCCGCAATTAATACGACGATGCAAGCAAAAACAAGCAAAAAAATATATAAATAAAAAAATACGATAACACCTGCGTGAGGTCAGCTCAACTAGCCATACAGCGTCGTCTGCAATTTTTTTTTTTGTCCCCTTCGTTTTTTGGTAAATTGTTTGCAAAAGTGCCGTTTCGTCTGTGTCTGGCTTTTCGTGTTGGTTCTCGTGAAGCGTCCTTGCCTGGCCCAGACTTTTAAACGCCCTACCGCGCTGAAGACACAGAGCGATGGTGGAATGCTTTAGACGCCGTTGAAAACTCGACTTCTCGGCGTGCAAGGTGCAGGGATTCAGAACCCTTGGAGAACAGCGAGAACCGGCAATTACGCAAGCTAGCGGCGGCAGCGGCGGGTAGGTGATGCGTCGTCAAAAGGAGGCAGCGATGACTCACGCCGAAGAAAATGCCCTCCCCTTCTCTCGCCCTCGTGGGGGTTGCCACAATCAATAGATGTCACCGGAGAGAGCAAGATTGCAAGCGCACGCACACACCGGCAGGGTTAGTCATACGTGCAGAAACGGGAGGCACTAAGCTACTCTCCCCCTTCCAAAGCAAGGAGGACGAGACTTTCGTTGTTTTGCTTTTGTGTGTGTGCGCTTTACAGTTGTTTTGGCTCTCCGCTTTGCACCACTCGCTCACCGACGAATAAATGTCCGCGGCTTGAATTTCATCCCCCTCCCCTCCCCTCTCTTTTTCCCTCCGCCGCAAACACTTCGCGAAAAGCGCGTAAAAACACAACCGACGACGAAGTGACCGTAGCTACAAAAGCTGCCGCTGACGACGACGAAGAGACAGCACCGACAGCACTGTGTCCGACAGACTACAGTCCCAGTCGCGTCCGTAAACGCCCGTAGCGAGGGACGACCCAAATGTGTATGACGCATTTAGGCTTAGCAACCGGGGAAACCTTGCGTGATTGAACGTGGCTCGCCTCCCCTCTTCGCCTCCGGCTCTCGCAACCTTCGCGCCGGCGAGGGGCTTTTATTTCTCGTCCCCCATAAACCGGAGCTCTCGATACGGGAAAAAACGTGTGGATACGGGGTTTTGAACAGTTTTCTTGTTTTGTTTTGTTTTTAATTATGCTTACCTTCTCACAAAGCGGCGGGGACTCACGTGCCACGAAACGACGTTCCTGAGTATCCTTTTCGTCGTGTAGTAGTCACATCGTCATTCAAAAAGAAAAGGACGTCTTCAGAGAGGCGACTTCGGCGAACGTGGAGGCGGATATAAAAGGGAGGGATCACTCATTGCTCTCACGACGGCGCCGGCCGAAGCAGCGAAAATAGTGGCGCGGACACGACGTTACGGCAACGACGGCAAACGCGGCGGCGGCGGCATCCACCGTCGGCGTCACACTCGGGATGCACTGTCTCGACAACTTCCGAAGCGTTCACGGGCGCGTTCACGACGAGAAACGTACGGCCATGCCAACGGCAGCCAAGGAAAACCCCTCTGCGAAAAAGTCGTCACACGATTTCAGCGGTTTTCAGCCAGCCGGTTCGCTTGCTCCCATGGGTACTTCCGCACAGAACCGATGACGTCATCCTCAAGTTTTTGTGTTTTTGTATTTTGTTTTTCTCACCTATGTTGCTCACTGTATCGGCCGTATGCTGTCCAGGGTTTCCAAAGAAACGCAAGCGTAAGTACGTGTGAGATAGAGCGCTAATTAATTCATGAATTCGTCCCAGATACTTTAATTCTAGAGCGCGCGTTCGTCTGCTTGAATTTCCTTCAAACGTTCTACCGGTTTTGAGCGGTTTGGTGCATGTGCCGCGCGCGACTTCGGCACCAGGTTGGTTTCGTTTTCCCAACAGCTCCTCCGTCTGCCAAACGAAATATGTAAGATCATATTATGGTATGATGTATGACGAGCTCGGGACTGTTCCCGCCCATCCAAGGGCAATAACTAGGATTCCGTGTTTTTGGAGTTTATTTTTCGTCAAATTCGGAGGGTGTTTTTTGGAGTTTATTTTTGTTTGATTCCCAATTCTCCGAAATTCGGAGTTTACGCAGTGTTTCCTGTTAAGACAAAATAAAAAAATATCCGCATGTAAACGTATAGCGGATAAAAAAAAATAAAACGCGCTTGTATCAATTAATTGTTGGTGCCATTTCCATTGACAATACTAATTTGTCCCACGACAAACGTTGCACGCAAGTGTTGCTTCGATAAACATCGATACTTTAAAATCAATAAACTCCTGGAGGAAGTCGCTAGGACGCCTTATTCATCCAATCCTATTCCATCAATCTATCCCGCGGCTGCGCGAGGTGTAGTGGTTAAAGACCGACCCACAAATTAATCTACCGCATCCTCCTCGCCACCCTTCCTCTTTTCTCCTCTCACCTTGGTATCTGGACGCAGGGTGAACTCCTTTTGTTGCCAGGGGCGGATTCAGAGGGGGGTCCTGATGTCCTGACCCCCTCTTGAACTCTGCATGTGTACAAATTTAGGGCGTGGAAACGGGAAAGGGGGGGGGGGGTCTTAAACATATATATGATACGCTGACCAACACCTGACCCCCCCCCCCCCCCTCAAGAAATACCGGCATCCGCCCCTGTTTGTTGCTGTATCTTAAGGCTGGTTAAGCCGGGAGCTTATCCCGACTTGTCCAGCCCCAAGATGCAGCAACAAAAGGGAGTTCTTCCCCCGCCGTCTGGAAGAGGGGGAAGAGGGAAGCGTGGCGAGGAGGATTTTCTACCTTGCGGAAAAACCTTTGCAGGTCAGGCTTTAAGGAGGTAATAGAGAAGTTTGGATTGCCCCTCTTCCCAATTTTATGCAATCTCCATGGTCCGTAGCTTTCACTATTACAAAAACGCGATCTCTACTTCCTCTAAAGCACAAATAGTATGGCCCAAACAGGAAACCAAAACAGTGGCTCTTGTCGGGACCTGAATTTACAATACCCTTTTTGTCAATTGTCCGAGACAGGGACGTATCCGATGGGGGAAAGGGGGGCAGGGCGAAATTTTTCATTTTGCTGGGGCCTCTTCTTTCCCCTCGCCCTCAAAGCATTTTGTCATGGGCGGCGCCCCCCCCCCCCCCCCCTTCCCCGAATCAAAATCCTGGCTACGTGCCTGGTCCGAAATTTGAAAGATAATTAAGGTGGCGTTTTCCCAGAACGATTGACCCTGCGCTAATAAAATGTAAAATACCTTTTTTTTTTTTGGGGGGGGGGGGGATGGGGGAGAATGGCACATCTAATTTCGGAGCTCATCGGATAAATCCAAATTGACAAAAATTTACCAGTGGGTGTTTTTCAGATTTATCCGAAGACATGGAACCCTAGCAACATATCAAAATAACAAAGATATTAAATGCGAGTATGTGTTGCAATGCCAAATAAAAATAGTTTAAAAACGTTTTTTTTATTGAGTAGCACGTTGGTATTATTTTTTTTGGCAATTTTAGGCAGAGCTTCTCCAGTTTGGCCTCAAGCAAGTAAAAAAGATAGCAAGCTCAATGTTGCATTTTCCACGAAGCCCAGGCACCTAACCTAAAGACCATGGAGCTGCTAACCATGCTGAAGCACTTGCAATGATAATTTTATGACACTTGATTCTTTTTTAATGCGTTAGCATTAGAACGCTCATTTTGACGAGAACCCGGCGGTGACTTTCATTTGTCAGTGCCAGGGAGAGAAAGAGGAGAAGGGGGAGAGGGTAACGCGTGCGACGTTCCGACTGGTTCGAAGCACTCATGTCAGCACACTTTAACCTTTCCTCTCTCCCTGGCGCTGACAAACTCACAGACACCGCCACCGTTTTCGTCAAAACGAACCCTTTGTTTTCGTCAGTCACGCGCACAGCTGGCACAGTGCCAGAGAGGAGAAGGCACCGCGCAACACCTCCTAAATAACAAAGCCTTAGTGCTGAATGAGATGGCGTCATCAGAGGCCAACGCTGGACACAGATTGGAAACAAGTGCTGCCCCAGCCCTCGGCTTTGAGTCATGTTTGAGTCAAACGACGCAATCGTCGTGTCCAATCTGTGCCCCGGGTTGGCCTCCTCTGATTACGCCATCTCATTAAGCACTACAGCTTCGTTACCTAGGTGTTGCGCCATGGCGCGGTGGAATGCGCACATGCTCAGTTGCCGCTCTGCCGTCACCGGTTTTCTTTACCTGGGTTTCTGTAGTGGCACTGCGTGGGCTGTGGTGTCTGTGTGCGTGTAGTTAAAACGATGAATGCAGTTCCCTCCGCGAGTGATGTGGATGCGGTTCCTTTTACGAGTGGTATAGATGTGGTTCTTTCCACGAATGATGTGAATGACCGTATCCAAAGGCATCGACATACTCTGAGAAGCAGAGTACAGAAAATTTATTAAAAAAATTACACTAAGATCCATTGGTGGATTTTAAGGGAACCCGTTTACATGACTCTTGGGAAATGCCAAACACGTCCCCCTTTGGGAAACGCTAACACTGACCCCATAACAAGGAAAAAAAGAGGCAGCAAAAAATAAAGGAAGCAAAAGAGATAAGTGAAAAAGGGGTCAGCATTAGCGTGTCCCAAAGGGGAACGTATGTGGCGTCTCCAAGGGTCATGCTAACGCATTCCCTAAGAATCCAGCAATGGATCTTCCTGCAATTTTTTTTCTCATCATCACAGCCAGAAGTGTCTAAAAACACTGCTCTTATTTTATTTATTTTTTCTTCATAGCACAAACAATAACTGACAAGCAAGTATATGTAATGAATGTACACATTTATTGCATTTATCTTTTATTACCAAAATTACCCCATCACACCCAACACTTCTTCCAACATACAAAAACGTCCAGAGCTAAACACTGCGAATAAATAAACAGCACATCCCCCCCTTTCCCCCACCCTCCCAATTGTTACAAAATTGTGGAATGTCTTTTGTTTGTTTTTTCCCCGTGATATGTGTGGAGCTTGGCAGAAGACACGTCGTAATACTGGAACAAGCGCTCATAACTGGAGGACCCTTGTGATAACGTTCCAGGACACATGTAGCGTTCGAGAGATGTCTAAGATGAGGTCAAGTAACCCTAGAGTCGGCGACAGGTTAAAAATGCGGTAGATGCTCTGCCATCTGCACTTGCACAGACGTGTTACTGAAGGCAGAAAGCTTGCACTGGAGGCAAAGCTTGTATGGCACTCCTAACCTGTCATTGACCATAGTTTGGGCAAACCTTAAGACATTGTATGCAACTCGGGAAAACCTGAAAACACTGGAACCATGACCAGGTAAATGGTACATGAACGTGCAACTTTAAAGAAAGGACATTATAACAATTCCCACACGTGGGACGACCTTTAGTTTTCTAACAGCTGTAACGTAAATCATTGTATGGTATCTGCCATCCAACTGTATTGCTGCACAAGAATGCAGTGCAAACTCTAGCCAACCTTCAAGCTTGGACAGCATTCCGAAAAGTGTGCACTTCTCCCGCATGTTCCCTGCAATGCAATCAATCCCTACGGCAATTAGTGAATGGAATGCATACACCCGTAATCTGTCTCGTTTCTTTCTTGACAGCATGGATAGATTCGGAATTAGAGATCACATTAATCCTCCGGAAACCGAATGGCCGACTGAAACCAATGCCCCGTCTTTTTATAATAGACCATGCCACGTTTGTAAAGAACGGACTTGTGGTGCAAACAGAAAATGGGACATGTGACGCGACACTCTGTATTTACGTGCGAAAGTACATCTTACTGGTACCAACATTCTATATAAAGTTAACTGCATCTTTGGGAAAGACTTGCCAAGAGACCACTATCCCGCTCCTAGATGTTACGGTACACTGGCTGTGCTTTAAGTACTGCCAAGTATTGCGTCAACAGCAATAGACCATCTGTTGTCAAAAGTGGTCTATAAGGGACAGCAATAGACCACTTATTATCATCACAGTCCAGCATTATGAGCACTGTCTACGCACCGTAACATCAGGGAGACCGTCGATGCTTCCTCCGCCAACATTAATGAAGTTGAATGGATTGAAAATGTGTTCCTGTGTGAATGTTCAAACGTTTTCAGAAAACACTTTTGTGAAGCTTCAAGTCACAGCAGTACCAGCAAGACATACTTTCAACACCGGTTTAATTTTTCCACTACCCTCGTGTGACACGGAAACATCCCAAGTGCTGTAGCGTTTAGAACACACCTTTGGCGACCCTTCTTGCACCCCTATCACACGGCAATGCCCTTGAGCACAAGACCTTCACGGAACACCAGGTGGCAGCGGCAGTTTATGTAACGCGGGAATTCAACCCTGCCACTAAGCAACATCCGTTTCCCCCGTCCTCAAAGTGTTCAAGCCCCAATGTCTTCGTAGCCGGGAAAAACACCGAGTCACCGTGACCACCCGCTATCACACTCCAAACATAAACGTAACCGTACATACAATGCGGATGAGTTAACGGTGGGATGTGTTGTAGCCTAGATTTCTAAGGCCCGGGCTTCCCGATCCAGAACCGCAACCAAGCCAACAGCCGATCCAGATTCGCGTAAAAAAAGGCAAATAAAAAGCAAGGGGACCGACTTCGTTGTCTGTTGCAAATGCGAGTTAACCAGAAAAAGCAATATTGTTATTATCTGAAAAAAAAAAAGAAAACTGTATGAAATAACGCAAAACAAAAAACTAACAGCAATACCAAATATGACAGGCAGACACCACTTGCAGTTTAGAGCATTATGACCCAAGAAATTCGGCGTTAGCTGCACATGTGACTCGGCAATGCGTCGCCATTCTTGACATGCCACAGGATCGGGGCGGATGAAACTCTATAGTACACCAGGCCAGAACAAACACAGGGACACACAAACGAAGGGGAACCAGAGCCACAGGTAAAACAGAGGTAAGGCACCGTGAAAATGAGTGCGCCGCTGCGCAAACCGACATGGGCGGGGCCAAACGACACGATTTCGAAGCTTTCTCGGAACAGAAACCTCGTCTACCTAAATCCAACTTACAGGATGTCGTCACGGCCTACGGACGTCGCATTGAGTCGAACAAAGCTCAAAATAGTGCCGACGACATCGAATGAACCAGGAAAATCGAAAGCTTGATGCAGCGTGTCGAAACGTCTCTGAAATGTTTGTTTACCGGAACGATGGCCGTCCTACAAAGTCAACCATCGCTTAATTTTGTGTTCAAAATGACATATGAGGAACGACCTTTCTTTATGACTGGAGAGCCACTGCCAGAGGCACGTCAAACATTGACCGTTCCCCGTTCTTCCTCTAAGAAATGCCAATATCTTTAAAAACGCATTCTTCGAGAGTCTTTAAGCGCATCGGCAGTTATCGGGATAGGCGCCGGTAGTCCTTATAGGCCTAATTACGACAGTACAACGGCCAAACTTCGATTGGCCATTGCGCGGCCGTCGATAACATTGTTTTTTTGTTTTTCAGACGACTTGATACTCGACGTGGTGCTATGACAAGCTGCGACGATCGAATCGGTAAAAAAATATTTCCGGCCGAAATCTCGGCTTCTCGCTATGCCCGGTCGCCCATTCCTGCCCGTCCGCCCGTCTCAGATCGAAAGCCTTCACTCGAAACGCCCCGCATAGAAGCTAGACTGCTTAAAAGAAACGACGTCGTTTCGCCCCTCGCCCACCTCGGCTTGCGCGACGACGCGGCCGGAATGAGAGACGGAAGACCGCACGAATCAATCAGTCGTCCGACGGAACGATCTCCTTGAACGTCCACTTCTGCCGGTCGACGCCGTCGGCACACTCCCGCAGACGCACGCTGTTGTCGTCCTTGTTGTACTCGAGGCACTTCTTCTGGGGCTTGTGGTGAAGCTGCTTCGCCGCCTGCAATGCCGTTGTGGCAACGTTGACGGGATGTTGCACCGCTCGGTCTCGAGTGGTAGCACATGCAGAAAGTGACCGACCGAGGCGACAGAGACCGTGCATTGTGGGCTATAGACTAGACTCCCGTCCTTTCCCCCATCCCTCTTTGATCGTCCTTTCGCACGGAAGGATGCGGCTCTCCTCTCCATCGAGATACTAACCTATCCTCCTGCATACTGCCTTTACCTTATATCTAACATAAAAAAACATATGCAAAAGAAAAAAAAAATTCTTTAAGCAGCCTAGATGGAAAAAGAATGTCATAAAACGAATTTACATTGAACAAAAATAATTTTTAGACCTAGGTATATTTACGGCGCGAAACGAATTTGTAATTGGCGCCCGCAGGAGCCCCCAGAAAAGTGGCCGCTATGGTCACGTGACTGGCCGCTATGGTCAATGGTGCTTGCGTCTTCGGGAGCTTCATATGGGCTCTAAAAGTTACTTAATCATCTTTGTTTCAAGTGCAACAAAGAAAGAAGATTAATAAGTAACTTTTAGAGCCCAAAGGAAGCTCCTGAAAGAGTGCAAGCACCACGTGATGGACCTGTGCGCCAATCAAAAATTGACGGCAACAGCGGCATGGAGAAATGCGTCCATCTGACCAAGTACCACACCCCTCCATTACTTGAAATCAAATGAGAGCGTACAGTCAAACCTGTTTATAACTAACCCCGTCAGGCGCACACTTTAGTTTGATATATCCCGTAATTCGCTATATCCAAACCGCAAATTTTGAGGCCAAGGCTTCGTAATGAACCATTATATTCTTGATGCTACTGTAAACACACGTTAGTGCACTCTTCAGCGGACTGCGAAGAACATTTATGACCCGCGAAGTGTTTCTTTGAACTGTTTCTTCTGCGAGGACGTTTACAGAATTGGAGCACCCAGGCGCAGAAAGAAATATTTTTTACCAATTACCTGACCGTGAAGCCTTTTCGACAGGGCTTAGATCCACGATTTGCAGTACGGCAATCGTGTCCTTGAAAGAAATGTGATTTTGCTCCCGTGAAGCCAGAGTCTTAACAAAAGCGGAGGAACCGTACAGAGAGGAAAAAGAGAGCCGCGAAGAGCGGCCGAGCCGCAACTAGGATTGCTGGTTGCACGCGATCGCCGCCGCCTGTCCAGCTGCGAATGCCTCATGATCGCAAGCAGAAGTTCGACGAACGCTAAAATCTGTACTTTGCGCCAAGGAATCATTTTTAGCTTGTCAAAGAATGACGAAGACGGTTGCCATTTCCTACGCAAACTGGATTTACATGCGGAAGTCAAATGAAGTGAGCTAACAAACAAAACATAGCAAGAGGTGGTTACAAAGCTGCCGACATGGTCACTGAACTTTTGCAATCGCAGAGCACTTGGCGAGGAGAAAAACAAACTTCGAGTGGAGACTGCTCCCAAAACTGTGTCCTGACCTTGACTTTTTTTGGGAGGGCTCATTTTTCTTTTACAGCGGAGCTGTTACGGGCTAGTTTCCCAGGGATCGTGTCCGCCAGCAAAGAAATGTCGACACAACACTCTGGACAGCTACCGCTGTCACTCATAGAATGGCGGAAACCTTTCCAGCCTTTCCACTCTGGCTTGCCGACTTGCGGCCGGCCATTACAGCATTCCCACCATAGTACAGCTTCGCTGGTCTTCCCTCTTCACCAGAGCGGAAAGGGTGAAAGTTTTTTCTGTGTGTGTTTCTCTGTGGTTGCTCTTTTAGTTTGCTGTTTGGGAGGCTTTAACTTCACGCATCCCTTTTCTTTTCTCTCTTCTTTTTCTTTTTATATGGGATGGGTGCTCGTGCACTTTCGAAGACCACGTTAGACAATAATTCGCTGTATTCGGGTTCGATTGTAAACGGGTTTGACTGCACATGTCTGCTTATATAAGAGAAGACCACGAGACCACACGTGTGGTTACTTCCCTCAGAAAAAAAAAGCCTATACCGTAAAAAATCTCGTAAGAACGCCTACCCAAAACGAAGAGATGAATGTTGAATAATATGGCGTGGATAATCTCTCTGGGAATGCGATGGCAAAATTTTAGAAAATATAAGCGATAAACGCAGGCCACCCAGCAATTCGAGCCCCGTAAAGCGGGAACCAATACCGCGAATCGGGGACGCGGCAAATTCGCTTTCCACGGCGCTTAAAACACGCGGGAACCCGCCACGAACTCGCTTGCCACGGGAATGGATTCCACACATTCACGTTTTGCGATGCGATAAACACGCAAGAACCCACTAAAAACTCGGGTGTCACGGGAAGCGACGTCGCACATGCAGATCGTTGGGAAAAAAAAAAAGCGGGAGCGAGCCACGAACTTGCACATATGGGAACGGATACTGCAGATTGCGGACGCAGCCGATTAGCGTATCGCAGCGCGATAAACTCGAGGTAGACCCCCGCGAACACGCTCTGTCACGTACCAAAACCACAGATCTCGCGGTTGACGGGACTCCCGTCGGACGTTGCGCGATCGACATCCGGCAGGACTCGAGGTGGGCAGGCAGGGTTTCGGAATGTTTCGTCGCGGACGCTCAGCCCAAAAATTGGGATGGGCGACGTCTCGAGCGGGCGTTCATACGGGGTCCTACGGAAGTCGCCGACAAAACGAGAATGGTAGGGAGGAGCGGTTGTCCCGTCTCCAACGCGAGCTTCTGCGTCTCGTACACCTCGAGTGCGCGAGAACGAGAACGTCCCGCCATCCTCATTCTGTCAGTGACTGCGGTGCCGTTCGTCTGCAGATGCACAAAACGAGATGGAAGCGCGGGCCGACGGACAGATCAGTGCCGGACTCACCGCACGGTACTCCCAGGGCCCGTCCACGGTGCCCAGGGAGCAAAACACCAGCTGCATGCTGTGCGAGCTGGCGTCCACGCACCGCTCGCCCACGCCCAGCTGGCCCTCCGCATTCAGCCGGAAGATCTGCGCCCAAAGAAACACGGCGGACCGTGACACGGATGCAGCTCTAGACCCATTCTGCACACACGGAGCAGCGGTCAACTTGAACTCTAATGTTCCTTTTCTTTTTTTAATACAGTAGGAAACGAAATATAAGAGTTTTACGTCGCAAAGCAACTGAGGCTGTGAGCGACACTTTTAAGATTCTTTGGGAAATCTTTAAAGTGTGGCTTCCAACAACCAGGAGAGATACTATGTAGTTATATACAATTCAAAAGTGCACACACACATATATACATGAGACAGTTCATGTTTTCGCATTAAACGCGATCACCACGTTGACGGCACATACCACGGTAACGCTACTGCTGGAGTGGGAGATCGTAGACGAGGGCCCGACAAAACCTTTCTTTCCTAAAGCCTGTTCATGAATGTTACATGGCAGCAGTAACTCGACATGACAGACACGGTGCTGACTTTGAGCAATATTATGTGCTCTATCAGCGCTCCACAGTATGCGAGCCTGCTCCCTGCTTTTTTTGCCCACACGCACAATGCAGTGCTAACTCAGTGCTGAGTCAGTGCTGGCAGTAGCAGTGGTGCAGCGCTATCTTTGTGTAGTCTCGGTGCTGAGATGCACGCGTAAACGGGGCTCATCTGTCCCAAAATCTTCCACTGGAGATATGGGAATGCGACAACATAAAATCGGATCAGTACCATTGGACCGGACAGCTGTACGTGCTAGGCCAGCAATAACTGGAAACGCAGGAACGAAGCACGCGACACCCACCTGGTTTCCCCCGTCCCGTGACAGGAGGACACCGACACCGTGGAGGGCGGGTGGGCGTTCATGGTGTCCAGGCACTGACCGGTCACCATGGTTCGAATCTGGAAATCGGAACCACTTTCAGGCACCCAGTAAGAGCGGCATAAAAGTGGGAGGGGGAGGGCCTCCCCCCTTTCACTCTTCACACCCAGCTTTGTAGGCAGAGGAGAGGGGCCCCCTATCAACCCACTCGAAAAAGAATTCTACGACCCTGCCCACCTCCAATCGACAGGTTGGTCACTCGTTTTAACCACTGTGTGCAATATTCGCTTAAAAATTCAAAGCGACAAAAAAACATTTTTTATAGCACTAAAATGTTTATATTGCTGACAACAGAAAAAATAAATAAATAAAGTGTTTCTCTTTTAAATAACAAACTGAAAGGAGTCCTCTTCGGTAGTGCCGCTCATCCGAATACATGCTATCCTTTCCTACAAAAGCCGACACTCTTTGTACTCGCGCTGCTCAAGCCTGTGCCCTCGACAGCCCCGCATATGATGTACAAGATTGAGCGCAACATACAAGTTTCCTTAATTTCTCTTTCCACATTTAAAAAAAAAATTTAGGGTGTAAACACGGAGTTTATTTTGTTCGGCTTACTCGGAACGCAACGTGGGCTGTCCTCGGAATCAATGCAAAATAAAGCTGTAGATAAAGGTTTCTTTATTCAAGAACAGCTTCCATCGAGTTTTTTTTATTTTTCCCAGTTTCAATAAACCCGGGTTGTGGGGGGAAGGGGGTATTCTTGGCCAGAGGGCCCCGAACCATACCGCACTGCCCAAGGACCAAAAGTAGTCCCAAAGTGGTAGCATGCCGCAAGGATCGCGGCGGGCAACTGCACGACGCTCCCACGGTGGCGTCGGGCGGAAATCGAAGGACCATGTTTGGGGACGCAGTAAACGCATCGATCGGAGACACACGTTCCAGGCACGGTAGCGGCATGGTACGATGGCCGCGCCGGTCGTGTGCATGCTCCGGACGTTCCAGTAACCCCCGCCCCCAAGGGCTTACCCACCTCTCCCCAGTGGATGTTGCGTGGCAGCAGGGGGAAGTTCTTGAGCACGTCGTACGAGACGTTCTTCATGAACCAGTCGAAGCCCTTGCAGCCCAGGGACCGGCGCAGCTCCAGCTGCCCCGACAGGTCCCCGGGGTCGTAGTGCCGGGCCATGGGCTCCCGCGTGTAGAAGTACTCCTTGTACTCGTCCATCCACACCTCCACCACGCGCTTGTAATTCTGCAAACCAAGACGTGGCGTAAGGTCCGTGATCCACGAGGCATTCGCGCCACGGTCGGTCAACTGGTCGCCGGACCGTTCTGGAAGCATGCGGCACCTCCCGACGTTTTTTCGGTACGCTACGGCAATCGGACATGCGGCATGTGAAAGAGTGCCCGTACGTAGAAAGAGCAGCTCACGTTCGTTTGGCATTTCGCAATTTTGGAATGCAAAGAAAGCTGGACGGTAACTAAACGGGGTACGTATAGGCGTTGCAACGCATTCGTTCAGTTTTCTTTGCGTTTTCGACTCGTGGCAGTAAGAGAGGAGGAATTGCGCTGCTTCCCGGACGTACAGAGCATGCGAGCCGGCGCGAACGTACGTCGTAACGACCTCGCGATTCCCCGCGACGAAACGTGTGCCCTACGAGAGGCCTCCGCGCCATTTTCCGGAAAAGTCTGTTCTCATAAATCACAATGCTGCCGCATGCTTCTATCCCTATTAATCGGCAAATCAATCTACTGCAACCAATTTCGGCGCCGCCACGACCGGTCAGTCGGTTAGTCCTCGACATCCGCAACACTCTCGCACGCTTGTGTCACAATCGACTCACCACGGTGACGATGGGGCCTTTCCTCTTGTGGGCCAGCTTCCCGAAGGAGTAGGGCATGAAGCCCCGGTACACGTGGCCCACCCGCGAGCACGGCACCCAGTAGATGCTGCCGCCGCACTGCCAGATCTGCACAGGGTCCGTCACTGCGCATCGGCTCGTTTGACGTGCCTCGCAAAGAATGGAGGCGTCGCATTGGTGAACTCGCGACAGCTCGTCCCTTTGGTACGTCCCGAAGCATGGGCGTCCAGACGGGGGTGCGCCCCACTCGCGATTCCGGGAATATTGACTATGAGATGTCTCGTTGGAGTACCCTTAGGCCGCAGTCACGCTGCTAATCCATCATTCAAAAGATGGTCTGCAGAAAATGTTCGAGACACGTCTCTTCCTCGTACGACGGCCCTGTCACGTCGGTCGTACAAAAGAGTCTCGGGGCACGAGCTGAGCATACACTCTTTATGGAACAAACATGCTTCGAAGAGACGTGTCTGCATGCAGGTACTTCTGTCGTCGTGTCTGCAGCGAATACCGTGTTTTTTTTAATGATGCGCAGGATATTAAACGTGAGCAACAAGCTCGATGGTATGTGCAACAGGCACGGCGAACGCTCGAAGCCATCATGTTCGTAAAATCGACGCCGTCAAAGTTGACAGCCTGACGCTACTCCTCTATCCGTCGAAGAAAGCAGGATGAATACGACGCAAAGACTCTGATCCCACTAAAATATTTCAGTGCCCAATTAACCAATTACGGCCGCTCTCTTCTAAAAAAAAAAAATTGCATTCACCCCCTCCCCCCTTTTTTTTGAAAAATAGGGGTTGCCCCCCCCCTTGAACCACATTCTTCCGTGGCACTATGACGCTGCAGTGCCACGTTCGACGAAGTTAGCAACGGGTGTTATTAACGGATTCTCCTATGCTTGGTTGGTTCACATTCTAGCTTCAGGAATAATTACCTCCCAAAGTTTCAGCATTTGAGCAGGTCAAACACCATTTCAAGCCGTGTGCATTTAAATCCCAGTGAGCCAATCAGGCTTGAAAAAGATATGATTTTCATGTGGTACGTCCCACAGCGCGGTCGAGAAAGGGGCCGCAGCAAAAGCATCGGTGCCTTATTCGTGGAGTAAGTTATCGACTGCAAAAAGTTAGGGTACATTCCTAGCCTTACCTAAACTACCGACACCTGAACAGTTTTCTCGGCCTAGCAGTGACAAAAAACCAAAATGGCCTTCCCCCATATATTCGCAGGCCTACATGTGCAATGCTGTCGAGGGTAAACATAGGCTAAGAAGTAACCTTGCATAGTCCTAAAAAACTGGAGCATTAACTGGCTCAAACACTTCCTTTTGACCCGACAAAAATGGTTGGGCTAAGCACCTAGAGCGACGACCGAAGTGGAATGCAGCACAACGCACTAGCAGACGACGCGGCATAGAATGTCCTAATCTTCTTGGAATATGGTACAAGTGCTCGGCATTATAATGAGATGACCGTGCTTTCCCGGGGAACGTAACTGTTCTCAAACAGGTAGTTTAGTGTCTTGCTGCGGCAATCAGTCGGCTCAGTTCACGTGACTGCTTCCATCGGAACAGAAGAGGCACGACTAGCTTTACAAAGGTGTTACGACAAGACCAAAGGGAAGTGCGCCGTCAACTCCATAAGAGTGCACCTGTTGGATGGGCTAGAGAGTGGTTATGCCCTATGCGATCCCAAACACCAGTGGTTCTCAACCATCAATGTATCGCGGACCCCTTGCGGACCGGCAGATATGACGGAGGACCTATTCGTGGGGAGAGGAGAGGAAAAGTATAGATGAACTATAATAATGATTTATAAAATAGATATAACTACGGAGCCTAGTGTGAGTAGATCTATCTTATTGACATACACACAGAAAACTCGCCCGAAAACTCGAAAATTTCATCTCGACCTTAAAAAAAGACAACTTTTATTGCCGGGCTTGACTGATGAGGCAAGGCTTCGCGGACCCCTGAATGCCTTCGCGGACCCCAAGGTCCACGGACCTACATTGTTGAGAACCACTGCCAAACACATTGCACAATTTTCTCGCGGGTGCCGCCATTTTGCTGCTCCGCTCAAAGCGGCATCATCGGCGGTTGTCACAATTGAAGAAGCTTCGGCTATGGTGTCGGAAGCTCTGGCGATGTTGCTTTGTTCTGACACGGACTGTTTCGTTTCATATTAAACCTTAGACAACTGCCCACAATGATTTTAGGCACCAAGATGGCCGAAATGTCATTACTCCAAAGCGTAGCTTATTGAGCAACTCTAGGATAGACTGAAGGTTTTCGGTCAGATCAACCGAGGCGCCGCTGTCGTCTACGCTGCGAGCATTGCGGGGCATCGAAAAGCAGCGAGAATGGCCGCCTTCGAGCCAACGTAGAGGATCGCAGACGTACCTTAAAGGACAGCTCGAAGTTCTCTCCACCCCACACCAGCAGTCCGGGGTCATAGCCTCCGAGCTTGAGGAAGTACTCTCGGTCGATGGCGAAAAGGCACGCCCGCGTGAGTGGGGGACCTGGAAGCAACGGGTACGACAGGCATTTTTGTAATGTTTTCCCTAGAATCAAGACACCTATCCCTATAGGCGAGATATTTCCCTTTATACCGGGATGTGTTTTCCCTAGAATAAAGACAGCTATCATTTCCTAGTACCAGGACATGTTTACCTTAGGATCGAGACACTTGTTCCTATAAGCCAATACTAATCCTAAAATTAACCAAAAAATATCAATCCTAAAATTAACCAAATAAAAACTCAATTAAAATTTTTTTATGTTGTAGGAGGCTCAGAAATTGTTGTTGTCAGGCAACAAGGGGTGTGCAAACATCAATAGGCTTTCCTGGGCACACGTGCTGAACCATTTCTGAAACTTTTCCCTCGTAACGTTTTTTTTTATCGAGATTAGTAAAACATTTGATTTTTCCCATCAGCTGTGTTTTTACTCACTTCAGGCTCTGGGGTCATACTAGCCATCTTGAAAACACAGTTTAGAACGTTCACCTGGACAACCCTCCTACAGAGAAGGTAGCAGACACCATTTCAAGGTAGACTGATTTTCCATAGACCAACAGAACTTCTCCACAGTGAGGACTAATACACCAAAGCAAAGATGAAGTATGCTATTAATACTACTGACACATACATTTAAAGTATTAATCTAGAGGACATACTGAGATTACAAAGACTTCTGAAAGGATAAAACTGACATTAGTACAGAGAGATTCTACTGCAGAAGCATTCAAGCAAGATGGTTTTTGCGGTTGCACACATCACATGGCGAGCACTCACTTGTAAGGCTCACTGTGGTGTTTCCTCCGCTTGATCTCTTCCTCAGGAATCTCAATCTCCTTGTAGAGCATGCCCCACTCAAAGATGCCACGGAAGTGCTGCCCGCCATGGTATACCGGCCGGTACTCAAACGTGTCCTTGTCAATGCCGTCGATGACCGGCACCGTCATTGTGTACCTGGGGCACGTTCACGACGCCCGACGTGAGCATCTGACTGATTGCTGCACTTAAGGTTTGGCCATATACACGTGAAATGAGGTTGAAATAATAGCAGCAATCATGCGACAGGTGAAGCAATAGAGACGGTAAAGGTTACTTTCAAGGTGCTCATTCAACTGTTTTTTGCACAAAGCAATCAAATACATCTTCCATCTGGAGTGAACACGACTGTGCTCTCAACAACTTTTGTTTGGTAATGCACACAAGGACTGATCATCTACAAGTCCCCCTAAAGGGCCCCTGAATAGTTTTTTACTAATTTTTAATTTGCACCAAACCTGAGCGCACTGAACGTAGTAACTTAATGACACTTTTCTTTTCTCGAATT
This sequence comes from Ixodes ricinus, assembly GCA_037355805.1. Classification (NCBI taxonomy): domain Eukaryota; kingdom Metazoa; phylum Arthropoda; class Arachnida; order Ixodida; family Ixodidae; genus Ixodes; species Ixodes ricinus. The sequence goes on along the minus strand of JAZHYW010033837.1, from coordinate 22,080 downwards.
TCGATTTATTTTAGAAGTTATAGGCAAATTAAAATTACAAAAACAAGCAAAAAATAACCTCCTTCATGACGTCCTTGGTTGCTTGAGTGGCCGTGAACTAGACGAGGGGTGGTGAGCTGAGCGAGCGCTCACGGCTGCCGTACTCCGTGTCGACGGCGCGAGAGGGCGCCACTAAAGCGTGTTCTGGATAGGCTGTATGTAGCAGGCAGCTAGAGCGGCTCTCATTGCATTTGCTGCGCGATTAAACACAAATTCGGCATGACACTTCATTGGCCACAAACGACAGCAAACACGGGGTAAAGATCAGCTCAGAATGGGAGCCAAATCGCGCTGCCATACCGCGAAACGGCCTAACCGCAAGACAAAGCTGCTCACCGAAGGCCTTGGGAACGCTCAGAGCCGGCCGGGTCCTTCGGTCCCTACGGCCGCAGCGCCGCCGCGTACATCCGAGACCTTTCCGTGTCGGCGCCTGATCCCACTACTCCTTTCTAGTAGGCGCCGCCTTTTCCACCGATTGGTGGCGGGTATGTCGACGGATCATTTCTTGTTTCCGTACTTTATAAACTGCATTTGTTTCTTTTCTGATCTCAAATACTGAACAAAAACTACTTTTATAAATAATCGAAACGGTTCGCGCCACTTATACTTTGTATTTCGACTAAAAAGAAGCTTTTAGCGGCTCTGACCAGTAGTAAGCCCAGGACCTAAGACGTCACATTACGCGCGCTTTCGGTACCGCGGGTCGCCCCCGTCGGTGGAGGAGGTTTCCGCGTCGTCCGGTTAAAATATGACGCACTGATATTTAGTGACTCTCTCCGTGCCCGCTGGCTTGCCCGAACCCCAAGAGACGTGGAAACCGCAAAAAAGGTAGACGCTTAATTATGATTGCAGGGCCCCTTTAAAGGACACATGCAAAGGAAAAAAACATTTTTTTTACAACAGCCTAGATGGAAAAAGTATGTTATAAAACGAATTTACAAAGAAGAAAGAAAATTTTTAGAGCTATATTTACGGCGCAAAACGAATTTGTAGTTGGCGCCCGCGGGAGCCGCCGCTGGTCACGTGGTAGACCTGTGCGTCGCCGCCGCCGCACGCTGAGCGTTGTGCGCCGCCGCTTCAACGCGTTTCTCCACGCCGCCGTCGCCGCCGCCGCACAAGTTCGTCTGCTTCGGGCGCCAGCCGCCGTCATCTGACCGGCGCACAGGTCTATCACGTCTGCTTGCGCTTTTCCAAAAGCTTCATTTGGGCTCTAAAGTTACTTATTAATCTTTGTTTTTGTTGCACTTCAAACGAAGATGAATAAGTAAGTTTTCGAGACCATAGGAAGCTTCCGAAAGAGCGCAGAGTACCCACGTGACAAATAGGGGCCAGTCACGTGATAAATATGGGCCACTTTTCCGCGGCGCCCATGGGCGCCTACTACAAATTCGTATAGCGCCGTAAATATAGCTCTAAAAAAATTTATTTTTCGTTGTAAATTTGTTTTATGACTTCCTTTTCCCAACCCGGCTGCTTAAAAGTGTTTTTTCCTTGCACGTGTCCTTTAATGGGGGGTGCAACGATTTTATGATAAGAATTTGCATCTCGTCACTTTTTCCGTTGTTTATCGTGTCCCAGAGGATAGAAGAAAACATCTCCTTCATTAAAAAATGTCGCGATTGCGCTGCATAATCGCAAAGCAAAAGTCGAGCTTTTTCCCCACCTGCAGCCGCAAGTGGCAGCCGAAGGAGCTACGGCGAGAAGATTACGTGACCTCGCTCGGCTCTAAGCTGCAGCATAATGCCCGCTAATGTCAGCAGAGGGAGGGAGAGGAAGCGTCCTCCGAGAGAGCACACGGGAACCTGCACGGCACTCTGAATTACGTCACTAGGAGTGCGACCAGGTGTGACCCTGACGACTGGGAGTGAGTTGAGGGGTGCCCGAAATGCCAATATTTATCTTTTTACGCAACAACTAGAACAAGCAGGCGAAATCGGTTTTCTGTTCTTTACTCAGAAGTAGTCAGAGAGCAACTTCCACAAATTTTTAACCGAAGTCCGGAAATTGCAGCCCCCCACTGACAACCCCAACATCGATGCTTGTTTTTTTTTTTTTGTGTCGGAAACGCCTCAGTGACCTGTTTCTATAAATCAAGCACCAAAACACGGTTTCCCCCACCCGAAAAAAAAAAACACTTGTACCTATAAGATATTTTTTTCTCCAAAGGCATGTTTTCCTAGAGCCAGGACACCTATACCTATAAGGAATTTTTTTCCAATACATGTTTCCCTAGAATAAAGACACCTGCCCCCATTATTTATACTTTTCCCTAGTACCAGGACACGTTTCCTACACCAAGAGAGAGCTCATTCTTCCCAAGCACCATGTTTCCCCCTAAAGTCAAGATGCCTATCCCAATAGGGTGAGACATTTTTCCCCAGCACCAGAAAAGACCACTGGGATCTAGGGTCTCTCCGTCCCCAGTTGGTAGGGAAGCCTCCCTCGTCGCCTCACCTGTTGGCACGAATGGGGGCCAGGAGCGGAGGGGCAGCCAGTTGATGCCCACTCTCACAGTGGGCGTCCAGGAAGAGCACCACGTCCCCGACGGACTCGCCCGCGCCATAGCTCCGCGAGCGGATCAGCCCCTGCCGCTCCTCGCGTTGCGCAGCAGGCGGACCAGCCCCGGCCGGAAAGTTGCGCCACGTATGTCTCCAGCTCGCCCTTCAGGTTCTCTGCGCTTCCTAAGGGGAACCAGTTGGCACTAAGTACACTGCACCAAATGACGAAACTGGCATATGACGCAGGTTTTATTGAACGTGCTGCATGCATGTATATTTTCACCTCGTATTGTCCAGAGGCATGAATTTTCATTGGCTCTTATCGAGTGCACCTCAAATTTGCTTTCACATGGTTTCGATTTAAAAATGAAGATGCCTGTTCAACAGTCATTTCAAGAAGGCAGGCATTATCGTCAGTGGTCATCACAAATAAACAAACAAACATACAAATGTGCACAACAGTGCCACGAGCTAGTGATGTCGGAGTGGGGAGGGGCATGGGGGAAGTCACTTCCCTAGACATTTCAAACATTTCTACTAAACCCGCCTCTATCTCCCGAAAACGTCCAAAGCCACTGCCACTATGCCATGAACCACTATCACAACCAACACAAGAACAATGTCTCGTGCAGAGACATGCCCTGACAGCAGCAGTAAAGCATCTCTATCCTTCCAATGGCACACATTAGTTTCTATATTTCTTTACCAGAATGCAAAATGTGTTTTTATTATTATATACTGTTATTCTAAAAACTTTCTTTTCTTCAACTACCAGTCTGTATTTGCAATAGAAGTACCTGGGCACAAATGCATTATCCACATAAAAGGCTAATTCATTCATTTTCCCTCCCCTCCTCTCTTTTTCTTTCTAAACACTGCCTCAAACACGGTCGCCACTTTGCATTAGGCCGCATTTTGCTCCCTGTCTGGACTGAATACAAAACAACGTAACCCGTAAAACTATGCAAGCAGGAAATTTGTGCGCGCTTGAGAAAGGAGTTTTCCTGCATAATAAAGCATCTTGGCTCGCTTATGCAGAGCGGACATTCTCTAAACTCATTTAAACAAATTCAATAATACGGGGCAGCCCCTATCATCGCTGAACTAAAACAATGATAGTCAACTCCCCCACAGACTGCAGTTAAAATTCTAAAAGCTTCCCTGCCGAAGGGTTCCTTGTGTGGCTCCTTTCAAAAACACAGCTGCTCCCATAAAGAATGCCACACACACGTGCCTCGTGGTACAAAGCTTGCGAAACTTAACAACAGGCAGGTGCAGGTGCTGCAAGCCGTTAAACGGCTCAACGTCGGCCGGCTACCACAGCCACCGCAACAATCGCCTAATGACTTCATCCAGATGACTTCCAGCCGACTTCCAAACTCGCTGCGCCGCATAGAACGCCACCTACTGGAGAAAGTTCCACAAATAATAGCACTAATATAGAAAGTTCCACAAATCATAGTGCAATAATAACACCAATATTTGTAGTAATTTGTTCAGTGTTTTGACATCATGTCTATATTCTGATTTAGTTTTTTTCTTTAACCATTGTCGTGCCTACATTGATTTCTTTTATTATTAAGGTGGGATTTGCTGCCAAAAGTGAAGCTGAGATAAATGCACTTGAAGTTTCAAGATGGCTTTTTAGAATTTTCTTTTTTGCATCTTAAATGTCAGAAATTCTTTCCAGCAGTGTAGATGATGTCTTCCTCAAACTTCTCTCTGATATACTGACATTGCTTTCAGCTATTTTCACTTGTGGATGACGAGTGCTAGTGCAGTGCAGCACACCTCACCAACATATAAAGAATAATTATTTTTGACATTGTTTGTCGGTGTCACACTGACAAGAGCTTTGTTACAGTGCTCCCTTCTTATCCATACATGCCAAAACTCTGCAGTTCTGAATGTGCATTTTTTGGAAAAATGTGCAATCCTAAGGTAGTGTCCCCCCTTAACATCAAGTTCTTTTTACATTGATTTTTTGCCCTTTGCAGGTGCTCGAGGAATATAAGTAGGGATAATCATGATAAGAGAGTTAAGTAGGTTACTTTTGGGAAAACACGCTACGACGAAATGATTGGTATGGCAACAAGGTCCGCTTAACGCGTCGTAGTGGAAGGCAAGGTGTCTAGTAATGCAAACTGTCACACTCAAATGCAAATGCCTAAACCAACCCTTGTAGTCACGACAAAAAAAAAAAAGGTGTCTTGGACAATACCAGTCAATTCAAATCGAGACAAATGTTTAATCTAATTTACAAATCAATTTATGAGAAAAGCGAACTGACCATATGGGTGGCATCACACATCTAGCAAGAACGCATAACTAAGATGCGTGCATAATGCATGTCACGAGACATGCATGTCTGATGATGTTCACGTGACGGGAAAAGTCCTGTAATTGCCAAAGCAGAATTTGACCGAAAGGTCATGTCATATCCCTCAAGAAGTTTTAGTTATGGTTGGAGCCACTACTTCTTGTGAGCCCTACTCAATGAAAAAAGTTATTAAAAAAAAAGTGTGAGAGATAGTAAGATGCTACTTTCAAGCATGTTCTGCTTTGCAAAAAAAAAAAAAAATCAATACAAAAATGTATGAAATGGTGACACCAACAGGAAGGCTAGGTCTCACCACCACAAAAAGTATAGGTCCCACCTTGTAAAAAAAAAAAAGACTCAAAATTACTTTTGGATGTTGTTTTCAAAAACATACACAAACCTTAACAACAACAACAACAAAGAGACCTTAGGTAAGGACACGAGGATCCATTTAGCTAGAACCTCAATCAATCAATCCCAAGGCAGACACGGATGCGACGGACATCGCACCTTTGTCGCTGTAGTCGTCCACAAGCACCACCTCCTTGAGGAACTGGCGGGGGGACCGGTTGATGACACTGTGCACCGTCCGCATCAGCACCGAGAGCCCTCGTTGTGGAACACCACCACCACGCTCGTCGTGGGCAGGTCCGTCGGGTAGTCCCAGTACTTGCACCTACGCTCCGACAAGGACAACAAAGGAATAGGCGGGGACACGGTCTAGGGACGCAAAACATCTCCGGACCACAACCTCATCATTTGAACGTCGATTTCAAGTTTCTACTGGCGAGGATACGGAACTGTAGGGGGTGCCCTGTCCAGCGCGTTTTCCCAAGAGCTCGGTGTTTACACAACACAAAGCATGTGGACTTGATTCTTTACATCATCATTCTCGATGAAGTGCGGAGCACAGTGTAACGTAAAACGTGTTGACAATAAACGGAGTGACGTTGGTGGGATGCGACGGGCCAATCTTTGCCGAAAGCAGTAGTTGGTGGATGCGAGCACGACCCACATCAGCCTCTGTGCTGAGCGGGAGCAGGACACGTGCACGGTACGTGCTGCAATGTTCACGCAGGTCGGAGAGGCGACAGAAGAGTACCTCCTCGGGCAAGGAAAACATGGGCACCAGTTGAACACTGAAGCAGCGTTCGGCTATGTCAGCCGAGCGTCGCATTGTTGTTGTCGTCCTCATGGGTGTAGTTATGAAGTCAGCCGATTAAGGTGCAGCGGTCGGATCTCCTCCCCAATAGCTCCCCAATAGCTAATTATCCGCACTCCAGTTGTCAGGTTTTAAAGCTCAACAAACCTTCCACAAAAATCCCAACGGGCCACGCGCGGGGTGCATGGCGAAATATGGAACTGTCTTGTAAGCTCCTCCATGCCCCCGCAACATCTACCATGCCACGCCGTAGAGAGCAAGGGAGCAAAGACAGCGACATTTAGCGCAGTTGTGTGCCTGCTCTCGTTCGCTTGCCTCCAAGGTCACTCCGCCGTCTGCTACGGCCAGTTCTATACAGGATGTTCCGCAGCAAACCTTTCGGTGCTGCACATTTCACAAACAATCTATCGCATTAATATTGTTTTATAAGCACACAAAATGGAATACCGCCGGTTGTGGCTACCGTGCCTGTTCCTAGACGAACGTAGCAGTGTAAACAAACTATGAAGGAGAAATCTGCTCCAGTCGTGCTGCTCTGGAGGCTGTTCAGCAATACCATGGGCTGACTCGGACTAAGATATTGTTGATGTGTCTGTGTGTGGCTGAGTCAGGGACTACAATACATACATTATGCTACCAGGTGTCCAGGGCAAAGCTGCATTGTTTCAATGCTTGCACAGTATAAATATTGTTTTGCGGATACCCCGCAAATAAAGCAGTAGGCTTCTATCCACCATGTCACAACATTTCGGCGAGCGAGAGGGTCTCAGGCTTAGGTCCCTCGTACGGCAGCAAACATTGACAAATTAGAGATGATGTAGAGACAAGTTGTATGACTCATATAGAATCACTATAAAAGAAATGACTGTGTTACACCCCTTTATAAAAAATACTCACATTGAGTTCTCATCCACTCGGCTTCACAGAGCAAGGCTGAATGTTTTTGTAAACATCACTGAATAGCAATTTTTAATTTACGTAACGTATTGTTTAAAGTAATTAGCTCCAAAACACAACAGGGCATTTTTATTCCACATCTTTGGTAAGGTGACTCTTTAAAGAGTTTTATTTCGTGTCCCGTGAACTATTAAGAGAATGAAATAGAAGCCAACACAATATCAGTCGAGTTATCTAAACAAATTTGGAGTTGTCTTTGACCTATGACTAGGGCTCCGTGGTTTTCGGAGTTTCATTTTTCGTGAAATTCGGAGGGTGTTTTTGGAGTTTATTTTTTAAGCGTAAAATTCGGTGTTTATCGGAGTTTATCTTTCGTAAATCACCAACTCTCCGAAATTCGGGAGATTAATTTCAGCAGTGTTCCCTATTAAAAAATAATAAATAATAACCGGATCCAAACGTATGCCAGATAAAAAATAAAGCACGCTTGTATCAATTAACATTTCTTCAGTTGAATTTGGCGTTGGTGTCATTGGCAATACTAATTTATTCTACGACAAATGTCGCATACAAGTGTGGCTTCGATAAGCGTCGATACCTTCAAATCAGTAAACTGCCGGAGGTAGCCGCAACGAAGCTCGTAGTCATCCCGTCAATCTATCCCGCGGCCGCGCGGGGGTTCAACTCGCCTGTCTTCCCTATTTTATACAATCCCTATGGTTCATAGCTTTCACTGTTACCCCCGAAGCATACCCTCTCCTTTCCCTAAATCCCATGGCCCAAACTGGAAACCAAAAGAGTGGCTTTTGTCGCGACACAAATGGTACGATGACCTGTTTCCCTGAACCAACCTTGACGAGACAAGCCGTAAGACCCCTTTTGACAACGGTCCGAGAGCTTGAAAGATAATTATAATCTCATTTTCACAAAACCACTAATCCTGCGCTGCTCAAAAAAAAAAAAAAAAAAGCTGTCTATGTGTGATTGTGGGAGGGTGGCATGGGCACATAACAATTGGAGTTTATCGGATAAACCGAATTGACAAAAATTTACCGGCAGATGTTTTTCGGAGTTTATCCGGAAAACACGTGTTTGTCTGTGCTGTACTATTGCTGTTTATTTGCTTATTCTGTTCATTCCGCACTGCCCAGATGGCACTGCTGCTTTTCCACAGCACTGCTAGTGAGTACTTCAAAATTGCACAAACTTTGTTTTTATAGAACTTTGACTACTCATTGAGGTAAACCGTGTTTATAAAAAAATAAAATAAAAAATGTCACACTATGAAAGGATCACATGCACACTGGTATGAAGTGATGCCTACCAGTCAACTAGGAAAGTCTATTTCAACATTTAACGTCGCAAAAAAGATGGGAGGAGAGCTCGATCGTTTCGTCTTGACAAAGACCATTCTTCCCACGTGTGTAGGCACCGCATGAACAAAGCAGACTGGGTAGTGATCACAAAAAGAAAGAGAAGAAGCATTACAAGAACGGCCCACCCTTTCTAATGTCTTCTTTGGAGACGCGCAACGGACTGCAGAAGCGAAACATGAGGTTATGATGAAAGGAACCACAAAGGTTACACAGAGAATGCGAAAGCCCACGATGAAGCAAAAAAATTGCTTTTGTATTGTGAACTCTTTAAGCCGTGTTTTCTCCAGCCTTCGCATCTCCAGACACCTTGCACCGTTACTACGTGTACAGGGAATATCGAGCCCTAAACTAAAATATTGAGCAAAGCAACTATATTGGAGCTGAAATACACTAGAGGTGAAAAGTTCGGATGAAGGTTACAAGATGTAAAGAGCTCAACAGAGAGCACAAACAAAACAAAGCTATTTATTTTTTATAAGCTTTTTTTTTTTTTAAATGATTTTAATAAATTTATTAGAGCCAAATGCCTCTCTGGTGCAACGTGATCTGGCAGTAAAGTATCAGGCCTTAAGGGACTAAGGACTGTTAACACATGCAACACAACACTAACCTAAGCGCTTACGCTGATGTGGCACTGACTTTGCACCATGTCAGTACACAGTGCTCATTCAGCACTGCTTCAGTGCTGTTATATTCAAGGCAGCACTGCATCAGCACAGTTTCTAATGCAGATGCAGCACTGCACCAGCGCAGCTTCTAGTGCAGATTCAGCACTGCGCTGTATCTGTGAACTGACGTAAAATGCACTGATGTCATATTCGCATCAACAGCGTCACGCAATGACCACATTACACCAATGAACCATAATCTATTTGTTTCTTCTCTTTCCTTTCCTTTCTGTTTGATGAATATTTCATGTATTCTGTGGGCAGCATCTAGACCTACTTGTGCCTTGGGAAGATGACGGTTAAGTCAGTAATAAATAAAATATGTGCCACTAAACTACATCCGAGTCTCTAAGGGTTGAATTCTTTGCCGTCACCGATCGACGTCCTTGATGATCAAGCTGATGGTTGGGTCCGAAGTCACTGGCCTACGCGACAATCGGCTTCGATGTCACTGGTCCCCCAGCAACGATTCACTCTGATGTCACTGGTCCTTACGTGACAATTGGCTCTGACGTCACTGGTCCCTACACAACGATTGGCTTTAACGTCCCTGGTTTCTATGTGGTGATTAACTCTGATCTGACTGGTTCCTACACAATGATTGGCTCTGACTTCCCTGGTCTCTATGTGACGATTTTCTCTGACGTCACTGATCTCTACGCGACGATTGGCTCTGACGTCGCCTGTCCCAAAGTAAAGATTGGCTCTAGCATCACTGGTCCCTACACGACGATTCGAGGGTCATTTCGTGTCACAGCTGACCACTGCAGGATCGCAAGGTCCTAAGGGTAAAATAGAACATAGATTCAGGTACTTACTCCTGCAGTCTCATGTCCGGGATGGTCCGGTTAGGCGAGATGTGATCGCTGGCCACCACATTCATGCCGTACTCCATATTCGAATGGGCCACGTTGTTCTTTAGCTTGGGCGGCGTGTGGTAAGGAAATCCGCCTTCGCCCGGTTTACGCTTGTCCACTACATCGGCGACCGCCGGCTCGAAGTTTCCCAGAACCTTATCCTTGAAGACGGGCAACGGCGCAGCCTTTTTTCTTCGGGTAAAACGGAAAAACGTCCTTCAGCGACTCATTGCCGCCGCGGCGTCCGCCAAAAGGCCAAAAGCGACTTACTCTTTTCTGGTACTGCGTTTCGATGCCCGTCGGCTTTGGGAGGAAGAAAGTGACGCCGAAAATGACGAGTACACCGACGAGAATGAGCTTAATGAGTCGACTGCGCCTAAAGTTCATTAGCTTCATGACGACGGTCGACTGGTGCTTCGTAACCTGCGAGTGAAGAGATAGAAGCGCTGCTGCATCACACGATCGCGAGATCTGTCAGGTCCGTCGCAGGCACGACTTTCGACTTGGGGTGACCGAACCACCGAACGCTACGTGTATGGGACTCAATTGGGGATAGCGGGACGCCGACGTTGGCCGTTACACGCGAGCGTTAGCGATTGCGTTGAGGCTCACGACGGCACCTTTAAATTTCGGGGTCGCGGAAGCATCGCGAAACACAAGAGCGACGAAACACCACACACCACCACGACAGCAGTTGACGTGTTGACGGCGAGCCAAGAGATTACAAGCCAGAACCGGCCAGAACAACTAAAAGGAAGGCGAAAGAATAAAGTTGACAACGTTGAATGGATATCTAAATGGATAGATGAATATTGGCTGCTTTTTTATATTAGTTGGTAGCTTGCGCTACCTAGCCTTGAATTAATTAAAGTAATTTTTTATAATCTTTTAAGATACTGTGTATGTTTTTTTCTGTCTTTGTTTCCTTTATTAAAATTCTTCAGTTGCGAGTACAGCATTTTCCTGTCGTGTTTGTTCCTCTTCGTAGTCCGTGAGTGTTTTTCTGAGCGTCACCCGCCCAGTTCTCCACCTTATTACCTTTAAAGATCGTGAAAAAAATAAAAAATTAAACACCGCTTTTGCTTGCGCTTTCCCGCTTGGTCACTGCAGCGCGAGCGAAGCCACCAGACGGCCATCTTGCACGAGCCGAAATTGCGTTTTGCTAGCGTTGCAGAGGCTGGCGGCAGCGTATAGAAGACAGGTTTCCTACTCGTTTGTCGTCATTCGCCAAAGAAGCTTTTTAAGACCCTGTGTACATGTTGAGACTTGCCGTTGATAACGTGGAAAATTTTAGGAAATTGTAGTGCCGTAGGAAAAAGGCACAATTCGTCGAAAGCAAGTTTCGCCGATCTCGGCATGATCAAAGCTTCCTTGGCACGCCGAAGTGCTGCGTCTCTGTGCCTTCGCATGCTTGGACACCGATCAAGATTTGACGCCGTATGGATGCGTTTTGCGAGTGCAATGTGCGTGAAGCCGTATCCCCTCACCTCTGGGAGCAAATGTTGCGCGACCCGGAGAAGTCAGCCCAAGTCCTGAACACTTTCCGGGCCCTGGCGGTCGCGGCGGCCCTCTGGGCCTCCATCACCCCCAATACCTGATCCCGGAAGACTAATAAAGTTTCCTCCTCCTCCTCCTCTGAAACAGCGTTTTACTTTTACTGTCTCGCAGCCCAGAAACGAGCTTCATCCAGCGTCCAGTGGAAAAGGGGGGGGGGGGGGAAGGGGGAGTAAGTCTTTTTTTCGTTGTTAGACGGTTTACGGAATACCGCGCAACACCTTCCCATCACTGATCAGTGGTCTGGCTCATTGTCAACAATCGCATGTGACATCAACAGATTGCACACAACCATTTGGGCCGCGCTTCAAAGATTTTCAATCTCGCCATCTTGTACTTTTGCCTTCGAAAACCATCCTTGCTCCACAGCGTTGCTCTATTTGTGCTGCCGTGATCCATTAGAGTAGATTTGGAACATAGATATAGTGCATGAGAGCAACCGTACAGATTGTTTTCCCCCTTTAATGAGAGCAACTCGCCAGAACAGCTGGATGACCCAGAACTGCGTGGCCGATATAGACCAACTCATGTTTACAAACAAACTGGAGTGCCCCTAGCAAACGTCACCCGCGCCCGCGCATGCGACATTGGAGTGTGGGAAAGCTCGCCGTCGCCCATAAACGAACCATTGGAAGTCAATGTTTTCAGCGTCGGTGCGAGTCCCCGTGGTCTTTTCATGTTGGAATTGTTGATTCCACGTCTAACTGGCAATGTCCGATTACTTCAGCGGCCTCAGCGAAATTAACAAGGCTCGTTACACCGTAAAATGTCGCATGAATGATGTGACATGCGGTGATTCATTCCATAAGAACGCCGCAGAACGGGTGCTAAAGCCGATTCCCGTGAGCGAGATTCTGCTCGCCATTTTCAGTCGCGACGTCGCTCGGGCTGCAAAAGCGTGGGCAGATAGCAAAGATGGTCGAGGTCGATACTGAAAATCGCAAGCAGAATCGGACCAAGTGAATCCGGGCATAACAAGTCGGTGATAGCCACTGGCAACAATGATCAAGATCTCCTTGTATGTACTGTTTTTACACTGAGCCTACTTACCCCAACCCACCTTCAAACTTTAAAGTTTTTTGAGTGAATCTTTTGATCTGCGGGCCGCTGTCATTTGAACGAGCAGACGACAAAAAGCAGACAAGTTTTAAATAGCAGAGGACAGTTCAAACGATCATGTAGCCGTTTGAATTTTGACGCACTAAATGCAGTCTGCCGATGGTCCGTACAACTTGGCGGTTTTCCCACACTCATGTTGGAGCAAAGCAAAAAGAATCTGAAGACCGCAAGTATCCGCGAGTTTAACCCAAAGTGCTTCCCGTACAAGCAATCGTGGGCCGACGGCGTCTGGTTTTATTTTTCACGGCACCCATCAACGTTCTCGGGTGAACCGAGCAGGCAGGAAACATGAAAACTGACCTTCAAACCTTTCCCTGGCTCTTTTGGTAAAGCCCCAATCGTGCTGTTTTGAAGACAAGGCAGGTTCTTGTCCGGTTTCTTCCAACAACACAGGAATGTATGTCCCGCGTGGCGACTTCAGCCCACAGCCCCAGACCGGAAGTGCGCCCGACGCACCACCAGCGCTGCCGTGACGTAACAGAGCTGAGTTTGTGTATATGATGCAAAGACATCCACGCGCGACACACCTTGAAAACTTTGCTGCAGAGTTGATTTTTGATAGGTATCCAAGCTTGCAAAGGCACAGAGACTTCGCACTTCGGCGTGCCAAGGAAGCTTTGATCACGCCGCGAGACTGGAGAAGCTTGCTTTCGACGAGTTGTGCCTTTTTCCTGCAGCACTGCGCTTTTGTAAAAATTTCCACGTGTTCTCAAAGGCAAGTCTCAACGCTTACTCTCTTAAAACTGACTGTGTGTCTACTTACCACCAAAACACTCGAAGAGCCTATCTATGTGATCTACGAAATCAGCTTAGCGAATCACGAGGCGGAACATCTGTTTAGACCTCAAAATTAAGTCTGCGCTGTGGCACTATGCAATGCAAGCACGACACTTTGCAATGCGTGAAGCAGGGAACACATGAGCGATGAAAACGGGCGCCACCCAGCAGTATCATAGCAACCGGTGCTGGCACAATCGAGTGGCGTCCCTACGTCGTTTCCGTGTGGCGCGGTGTCGCTACGACAGCGCACTGTCGCCGAGTTTCACCGCTCACGTGCATGCTTAAAATGCCACAGCGCAGTTGCCGTACCCATTATAACAGGGCGTTAGCTTGCGCCACCTAGCCTAACAGAGGCATTCACAAGAGTGCCCGCCCTATTCTAAAAGGGTTTTGGTCCACCTGACTTACTAACACCAGAATACCTACTAACGCCAGAATAAGCTTCGGGAAATCAAACAAAAAAATACTCGCACCCCTCTTTTTTTTTTTAAAGGAGTTATTTTGTTTTTAACATTGCTAGAAAAAATTGGGTTGTAGAATATTTATACAGCGTAGTAGGTTGATCAGCCACGAGTCGACTAGTATCCGTAGATGAGCAATTGAGCCAGTGCAGTACAACTGCTAGCCTGGGGCTGTACTTTACACGCTATGAACACGGCCCACCCTGGCGAGCGCTCAGATGAACGGGCAGCGTGAGGCCGCGACACCTAGCGATGCTCTGAGTCGTCTCGAGACGGGCAGAGCTCTGGCAGGCTCGACGCCAGGTGCCTGGGTTCTGCCGGCGGCGCTTTTAGCACGCACGTTTGTGCTACGGTCGATCTTCTATCAACTTGCTAGAGATCACAACAGCGCTAGGACATCAAGGAGCATTCAAGGGGGCTTCGTGCTCCCCTGCTCCCGTCTGGCCGGGGGGCAGAGCCCTCCCTCCCCCGGGCCCGGGCCAGACCATTACAACGAGACGCTGCTCACGTGCCATGCTAACGTTTAGTCGGTAAGTCGACATGTTTAACGAGATAGGTATGTGCCCACGTATACGCCTACTTGCCACATATTGACAAAATAACATGGGGCATGTTGAACCTTTAGCAACTATTGTCATGGCTGGCTCGCTAGAATTATTAATGTGTTAGCAATAGTGCCCCCCATGACAGGGAAAAGCTGTTGGTGTCCATCTGTGGACAAAACAGTGGAAAGGGAAACGCGCCGAGTACAGAGGAGTGTGGACAAAGACAAGGGGGAGGCGACGTCACAGGGCAGAAGCCAATGCACGGGCGGATGCTGGGGCGAGTCCGAACTTGCAATTGTGCAGAGCGCATGTCTTGGTTTGTGCTACAAAATAAAGTGTGCCAAGTGCTATAAAAAAATAGTGCTGGTTTAAGTAGGTGGCAAAAATTAGACGTTTACAAATCCCTGTAATGCAAAATTAGAGCACAGCTTGAGGAGGACGAGGGGAGGGTATGCCCCCTCCTCCTCCTCCCATCCTCTTCCATACCTTCCCCTCCACCTCCACCGCACGTGATGTTAACTTTCCCGCTAAATTTAGAGGAGAAACTGAATTTGCTCATGTGTGACGTGACACCAAGTCATGCGATCGTCATTTTCCCCGCTAAATGTAGCGGGGAAACTAAATTGGCGTTAGGGTCACGTGACAACCAATTTTTCCCGCTAAATTTAGCGGGGAATCGAATTGCTGTTGAGGTCACGCGACATCAATTTTTCCGGTAAATTTAGCGGAGAAACTAAATTCGTCCATAGGTGACATGACACCAAGCCATGCGACGTCATTTCCCCCCAAAATTTAGCGGGGAATGGAACTGGTGTTGATGGCACGTGACGTCAATTTTCCCCCTAAATTTAGCGCGGTTACGACTGACGCCGTTGAACCCGGAAACGGGCGCCTAAGAGCCTTTAGGAAATGCGTCAGCATGACCCTTCAGACGCTAACACTTACCTCGTAAAAAGCCAAAAAGGGGCAGCAATAAATACAGAATGGACAAGAGAAAGCCAAAACAGAAAAGTGGACAGCGTTATCGTTTCCCAAAGGTGGACGTGCGTGGCGTTTTCCAAGCGTCATGCCAATGAATTCTTTCAAGACCCACCAAATTTTTTGTTACCAATCTTCTATTTACTTTTAAGCTGACATACAGTGGGAGCTATGGGCTTGCAGGACCAATCAATCACCTTCCTTTCGTCACCTCTATCAGCATGGGTGTGTGGCACGAGCATTAATCCTTTTCCTGCCAAATTAATTACCCCTTCAGGGAGGGCGGAGGGCAAGGCTAAGCCCTGTGCACTTCAAAGTCAAATGCTCTAGCGTCTTGCTCTAGCTATGGTATACCGTATATGGTGCATAATGTGCCCAATGTCATGTCTTTGTGACTTGTACTTTTGCCTTTCACTCCCTTTTACACTACTCGACTGCTCAGCACAATCACATTTCGTTTCTTGCTTCAAACTCTCATGAACAGACGCCTCATTGCATGCAGGTTACAAAATAGTGACGGGCCAAACTTTTACACAAATAGCCCATATGCAAAAAGAAAAAGCGCCATCTAGTGTACTTATGATCAATTATCAAATTTCCGCCACGGCTCCCGCACAGATGTTTCGCCCGAGAGGCAATGTTCCCGGCAAAATGGGAGTCATAGGTCTAAAATACGATCAAGTGCTGCAGGCCCATTAAGAACTCTTCACACAGTGGCTTTGATAAAGACCATTCATCGACATGGTTGGACCAGTTCACTGCTTGAGTGACGAGTCTTGCCACCTCGTTGCTGACAATTCCTTTTTCAAGAACATCCCAGCCATCTTTCTTTTCTTCCTTTGATCCGAAATTCATCAGCAACCCATTGAGTGCACAAATACATTATCCTAGTATCACTAAAACCGATTTAAATGCAGATCTGCCTTGTGCACAGCCAAAAAACGTGAAAAAAACAACAAATGGCGGCTTTGAATGGCATGATGATGATAGCTGGCAAGCATTTCGCATATGGCCTATTGCCAGCAGTCAACCTGATGCTCCATCACCAGATGACAGCATCACGTGATTGGGATGTAGTTGCAGCCTGCCAGATTTCCTTGTTCAGCAGCCGACTTGCATTATTGCACAAAATGGCCTCCCACTCCAAGAACAGTGTCCTCTACTAAAACAGGAGGCGTATGACCACAGGAGACATTCTGAGAGACTGCTGTACATAAAATTTATTTACCAGGCCAGCGCTCAGCCAAGCTCGTTGAAGATGGCAATGTTGCATCCACAAACGGAATAAAAACAAAACCTTCCTTGAAATCGCATATATTACCCCTAGTTCCTTGGATATATACAATGTCAAGCACACACAAGCCAGCATTCCCTCATGGATGAAAATGAGAAATGAAAATTAAAATGAAATAAAAGCCACAAGAACTCCAGCACACTTTTCATGCAAATGACTAGAACTAGAAATGGGCAAACGTTTCTACAAGCAATAAGGCTCCAGCCACATTAAGTGCAGGATCGCTGTTCAAGTCTACAAGAAATGCAAGGTACGAGAACAGCTGACTAGGTTAAACCTGCTGCAGCAGAAAACTTTGGGCAAAGCTGCCAAAATGCCTGTGGCACTTCGGGAAGCCTCTCAACATTTTTCAAGATGGCAAAGAAAAAAAAAACACCTATGCAACTCTTGTGTACAATCATCACAAACCAGGATTGCCAAGGCCCGTGGAAAAATCCAAAAGATCTCACTTAGTCTGGGCTAAAGTTCCTGTAACTTAAAAGATTGAGCTGCCCCTAATAAAATCGATGAATATGTACAACACGCAAAACCGATGCACTTCACTCCCAGAAACATACCCGTTCTTGCGACGCACACTCGGCGTCCTATTTACATCCGTAAAACACACAACCACCTCGCTCGTAAAAGCACCCTTTAAAAAAAGAATGCCGGTGTACAGGTGCCCAAAGCGCGGTTACACAACACCATGAAACTGGCACAGTACCTCTCCTGTCCTGGGAACTCCTGCTTAGCACCTCTCCTCGATTTACACCTTGAAAGAATGCGCAGCTGCACGTCTCCTCGTGGTACGGAAATGTCCCAAAGCCCTCACATCAGGCACCCAGACGGTCTTTCATTGCCTAGAGAGGCTACGTACACCACACTACAACACTTCGATACAACTCTTAAAAAATTCTCTTCCATAACACGACGGCTTACCCTTCAATCAAAGTGAAGGCAAGCTCCTACGTGGGATCAAACTCGGAATAAAAGCCAGTGTTCCCCTCAACGTAAGAGTACTTTGCGCTTTCCACGAAACGCTCCTCCTTTCCGCAATGCCTTCGAAACGGCTCCGAGAGGACGCTTTCAAAGACCGTATCGCGCGATCGCTCCTCGCGACCTCTCAACCTGCCGACGGGACAAACTTAATCGCACGCTTTCGATGCACGACGCAGTTTTCATGCCCCACTGCAGACAGCAAAGAATGCCGCGAAGCTGCAACAACGTCGTGGCCTCGCAATTCCTTTCAAGAAAACGTTCGATTCGTCCGCAATAAGATAGAGACGACTACTATACGAGATGTACAATTGCATTGTTTTCTTTGCGAGCAAACCCTACCAATTTAGAACACCACCAATACGACCCTTTGAGCCAATCGGAGGGCGGAAGCGAAATTCGTTTCCCTCCCGACGTGCTGATCGGCTGATTAGGAGGCCGATCGACGACTAATCGAGATCGTGGCATTGCTCCCGCAGGATCTGTGCGGAACCGTTTCGAGGCAGGACGGAAAGGAAACGCCGCAGAGGTTAGGGCATGCGCTCGACCGCCCGACGGTTCTTCGCCTTCTCGTTCCCGTGTTGGAGCTCCGACTCGTACGCGAGGGTCCCTCGGATCCCCGCCAGGCATCGATCCGCGCTTCCAGCCCGGCCACTCTCGCAAAAAGGCGGAGCTCTGCCCATGTTGCGGCGCCCTCTTCCGGCGACAGGGCCCGTAGCGTCAGTTCGCCGAGATCCAGCCGCTGTTGGCGAAGTGGCTCAGGATGCGTCGACTGTTGGACTTGTCCAGTCCGGACGGCGATCGGAACTTGGGCGACGGGCTGCCCTGCCGACGCCTCTGAGCTTGGTCCTGCAGACGGAGTCGCCCTCGTTATTCTGAGGACTTGCGAGAAGTTATGGCACCAGGCGGCTAAAATATTACATACCGAGGCTTTTTTTTAAAAAAACTTCTGTAAAATTGACGAATTCTCAAGTCTTTGAATGCAGTAAAAAAATTAACCAGAGTGGTGGCAATGCACCGTAAAATACCGAGAATCCGTCCATTCCAAACAGAGAGAACTGTATTGCCGGGCTGCAGGAAACATTTCTGCGCATACTGCACACATTATGCAAAAACTCCATTTGGTCACCCCACATAAAAACAAATCTCACCACTATAGCTAGCTACGTACGAACAAAACTCCCTTCCTGATAATATTGTAATCATTCAAGAATCTCTGGTTTCAGAGCTTCTCTTGCCACTTACTTTGTAACGCATAGCAACCTTAAAACCTTTATTATTTTTTTTACGTTTGTAAAGTGTTATTTTCATGAATGCTTTATGGGTACAATAAAGTGAAATAAAATAAGCTAAAATAAGCACCCACCCTCAATTTCGATATGGCGGCCACGCAGACCAAACTCCAGCTAAATTTAATTACCCGAGAGAAGAAATGCCCGCGAATGCTGACCACCTCGGCTTGCAGTTCCTCCAAGTGGAACCCTCTACTGTAGTGGAGCACCATCTGGCGAAAAACGGGGAATTAGCAATGCAGAGCTGCGATATTGATACGGGCATACAGGCTAGTGCTAGAGCGTGGCGAAGGTCTCACAATGTTTGTAATTAATTTCTCTGGTAATGCTGTTTTCTTTTTGGTGCTTGTTAGCTTGGTTATTCTGACCGTGTTAAGTTTGTTTTATGTTGTACTTTATATTCTTGGTGCTTTCTTCAGCCCATGCCTGAGTACTGGATTTTATTTTGCTCTGACTCGCCTGGTCGTCGTACTCTATTTTTTTCTATTTTTTTCTAAGCTGTATTGTATTCCACTCCAACCTGGATCTTCAATGATCTGTTGTATTCTCCTAAATAAAAAAAAAATAAATAAAAAAAATAATAAAGTTTTGAGCGCGCACGAGCATCCGGTGGTGGCGTGTATGGTGGGACACAGGAAGAAAAATGTCGCCTCACCTTGAGCACGACAGTCTTAAAGGTGATGTAGTAGGTGGGGCTGATTCCCATCGACTGGCAGAGGCTGGAAGGAAAAAATTGGCGCCAGTTAGCCATATGTGGGAAAATGTTGTCCGCACTCCCGGAAAGAAAGGGGACTGACAAGAGAGGGAGAAGGGGGGACCTACCTTCCTCACACCCGGAGAGCAGCTGCGTCGCTGAGCATAGTGGAGATGTCGGTGGCCTCTTTGGATCCCTCTGGCCGTCCCTCTACCGGGGACGCGTTTGGGTCACCGACGGAAGAGGGGAGAGCACACGTTGATGCGCCAAACGAAATGCCGGCACCCCGTCCGTGTGTGGCCGTGGATAAAACTATCCTCTAAATACGAATTCCCAAACTGGGTTCCCAGGACTTCGCGGGTCTCTCCGAGCACCCTTGTAGCTCCGACTCCCAAATTTCTCCAGCCTGTCCCGTTTTTGGGTGGTCAAAATTAAGCCCGTCGATTGGTGGCAATTGACAGTCACCTACCACGTAAATTATTGTTTGCAAGGTCTGGGCTCTTGCGTTGTTTTAATGCGTCGGTGCAGAATACAGGAGGAAGGGTCCTCCGCCGTCAGTCGAGAAGAGGGAGAAAGGTGTTTCCCCGAGACCGAAAAGTTGTTTGCAAAGCTATGCCCCATTGCAGACAGGATGAGAAAACTGTCGCGCTAGTGGCTATGGCGGGGGGGGGGGGGGGGCAGGTGGTAGAACGAAACTCGTCCCAGACCGAAGGCTGCACGAAAATGCGCGTCACGTGGCAATTGCCTGGGTCATTACAAACGTGCTGCTTAATATTTTTCCAACGAAGGTATATCGTGAGCAGATGCCAGCTTACTGACAAACTGTGGGATGACAAATTTGATTGCGACTGAGTTCACTATAGACAGTTTACTGCGATGGTCGCCATCCTGAATTCGGACATAGCCAGGCTGGAGGAAGATGCCGAACGGTCAAGCCTTTACGACAAACCACCCTACTACGAAAAATGCCCGTCTAATAAAGTAAAATATTGTCTCGGCCAATCTCCTGTGTCCAATGCGTTTCTCCAAATGACCGGTATTTCTTTCCTCTTTTGATAAGTCAATTGTCAATGTACCAAACCTTGTTTCTGATGTCGCTCATACTATATTTTTTGTACTATACTGCCTTCTAAAACACCTTGAATGTATTTGAATCATCCAACATGCAGTAACGCATTCGGTTTCGCACAGTCGATCTCTTTCGCACTCAACTACCACAACTAAGTTACCTGTACTACAAAAAATTTCGTTGGTCTGAAGGACTTCGTTTGAAGAACGTTTGACCGTATCATCTTGTTGCCGATTAAGAGGCACAGAGATACTACAACCTTTTATCTAGTACCGTAGAAACTCCTTCATTTTTCGTCGGCCACGCAACTACGCCAGGAATTCAAGGCAGCAACGTCGCGGGAAAAATGGTCAATAAACGATCGTCAGCAAAAGTGAAGAGAGGGCACCTTGTTCGCTTAGCGTAGAGATTAGAAGCGCTTCCTTTTCTCTGCACAAAAAGAGAAAAACAAGAAAAAACAGTGTCAGAATGCAATTTTTTTGTGTGTTTTTGTTTTTCTAAAGACAAAAGAATGTTGAGAGATGACTCACTCGTGTTTTCAGCGCCATTGAGGAGGGCTTTCTGTGAGCGGAGCTGCCTTGGACCCTGCATTCAGCAGGGCAAACTGATGCAGCGTGAGCGCACTCAGCGAGCAGCAAGCGCAAAGCGACACGCTTGCATGCCCCCACCGTCATCCCAAAATTCAATTCGACATTTTTTTTAACTTTTTGCAAACAAAGTGCTGTCGTCTGAAGGAGTGAGAACGGCAGGGCATGTCTTTCGAACGCCCGGCAAAAACCGCTCCTTGCCTTCCGCTGTGCTTGCAGCGGAGGCAACGGGCTTAAGCGCTACCAAAGAAATCGTGAAAAGTCCCGCCTGGGAGGCAGGGCGGCAGACCCCTCTCGCCGCCGTTCTCGTCTGGTCGGGCCACCACGGTCTGGACTACACGACACGTCTCTAGAGGAACAACTTTGAGTAGTGCCAGTCAAACGGCGCATCACCTGCCTGTCCGGATTCAAAAGCACCCACCACTGTACGAAGTGCTCCGTGCACCCCAAAACCGACAGTGCGACAAAAGCAAAACGCACGAGCGCTCTTTCACAAAAAGATTGCACTCCTGCCCACCACCCACGCGCAGAGCGGCGGAGTCGAAATGACGAAGAGGAGCGGTCAATCGGTCCAGCTGGCTGCAGTGTTTGACTTAGGGGTGGACGAAGTTTAGAGCAACGCCGCCACACCCAACGTCGAACGGGAATTTTATGTTAAGTGCGCGGCAGCAGCGAGCACGTGACCGTGCAGCGTCGCAAAAAATGTATTCTAAAAAACGACGATCAGGCTCATTTCGTCATACTAAATGTCGGCACCAAAAATGCAAGGCCGATTCAGACGTTCGGGTTCAAGTGTTGCTGACCGCATTGCTGCAAACGTCAGCTATCGATATTGACGAGATGGCTGCCGCGACAATAGTAGGACGCGGAGTCCAGCAGCTACGGTCACACTCTGTGCGAATGTCTGAACCAGCC
>JAZHYW010033836.1:0-33105 GCA_037355805.1 Ixodes ricinus | reverse complement strand
CTAGAATTATTAATGTGTTAGCAATAGTGCCCCCCATGACAGGGAAAAGCTGTTGGTGTCCGTCTGTGGACAAAACAGTGGAAAGGGAAACGCGCCGAGTACAGAGGAGTGTGGACAAAGACAAGGGGGAGGCGACGTCACAGGGCAGAAGCCAATGCACGTGCGGATGCTGGGGCGAGTCCGAACTTGCAATTGTGCAGAGCGCGTGTCTTGGTTTGTGCTACAAAATAAAGTGTGCCAAGTGCTATAAAAAAAAAATAGTGCTGGTTTAAGTAGGTGGCAAAAATTAGACGTTTACAAATCCCTGTAATGCAAAATTAGAGCACAGCTTGAGGAGGACGAGGGGAGGGTATGCCCCCTCCTCCTCCTCCCATCCTCTTCCATACCTTCCCCTCCACCTCCACCGCACGTGATGTTAACTTTCCCGCTAAATTAAGCGGAGAAGCTGAATTTGCTCATGTGTGACGTGACACCAAGTCATGCGACGTCATTTTACCCGCTAAATGTAGCGAGGAAACTAAATTGGTGTTAAGGTCACGTGACAACAAATTTTCCCGCTAAATTTAGCGGGGAATCGAATTGCTGTTGAGGTCACGCGACATCAATTTTCCCGCTAAATTTAGCGGAGAAACTGAATTCGTCCATAGGTGACATGACACCAAGCCATGCGACGTCATTTCCCCCCAAAATTTAGCGGGGAATTGAACTGGTGTTGATGCCACGTGACGTCAATTTTCCCGCTAAATTTAGCGCGGTTACGACGACGCCGTTGAACCCGGAAACGGGCGCCTAAGAGCCTTTAGGAAATGCGTCAGCATGACCCTTCAGAAACGCTAACACTTACCTCGTAAAAAAGCCAAAAAGGGGCAGCAATAAATAGAGAATGGACAAGAGAAAGCCAAAACAGAAAAGTGGACAGCGTTATCGTTTCCCAAAGGTGGACGTGCATGGCGTTTCCCAAGCGTCATGCCAATGAATTCTTTCAAGACCCACCAAATTTTTTGTTACCAATCTTCTATTTACTTTTAAGCTGACATACAGTGGGAGCTACGGGCTTGCAGGACCAATCAATCACCTTCCTTTCGTCACCTCTATGAGCATGGGTGTGTGGCAAGAGCATTAATCCTTTTCCTGCCAAATTAATTATCCCTTCAGGGAGGGCAAGGGTAAGCTCCCTGTGCACTTCAAAGTCAAATGCTCTAGCGTCTTGCTCTAGCTATGGTATACCGTATATAGTGCATAATGTGCCCAATGTCATGTCTTTGTGACTTGTACTTTTGCCTTTCACTCTCTTTTACACTACTCGACTGCTCAGCACAATCACATTTCGTTTCTTGCTTCAAACTGTCATGAACAGACGCCTCATTGCATGCAGGTTACAAAATAGTGACGGGCCAAACTTTTACACAAATAGCCCATATGCAAAAAGAAAAGCGCCATCTAGTGTACTTATGATCAATTATCAAATTTCCGCCACGGCTCCCGCACAGATGTTTCGCCCGAGAGGCAATGTTCCCGGCAAAATGGGAGTCATAGGTCTAAAATACGATCAAGTGCTGCAGGCCCATTAAGAACTCTTCACACAGTGGCTTTGATAAAGACCATTCACCGGCATGGTTGGACCAGTTCACTGCTTGAGTGACGAGTCTTGCCACCTCGTTGCTGACAATTCCTTTTTCAAGAACATCCCAGCCATCTTTCTTTTCTTCCTTTGATCCGAAATTCATCAGCAACCCATTGAGTGCACAAATACATTATCCTAGTATCACTAAAACCGATTTAAATGCAGATCTGCCTTGTACACAGCCAAAAAACGTGAAAAAAACAACAAATGGCGGCTTTGAATGGCATGATGATGATAGCTGGCAAGCATTTTGCATATGGCCTATTGCCAGCAGTCAACCCGATGCTCCATCACCAGATGACAGCATCACGTGATTGGGATGTAGTTGCAGCCTGCCAGATTTCCTTGTTCAGCAGCCGACTTGCATTATTGCACAAAATGGCCTCCACTCAAGAACAGTGTCCTCTACTAAAACAGGAGGCGTATGACCACAGGAGACATTCTGAGAGACTGCTGTACATAAAATTTATTTTACCAGGCCAGCGCTCGAGCCAAGCTCGTTGAAGATGGCAATGTTGCATCCACAAACGCAATAAAAACAAAACCTTCCTTGAAATCAAGGTTATATATTACCCCTAGTTCCTTGGGATATATACAATGTCAAGCACACACAAGCCAGGCATTCCCCCATGGATGAAAATGAGAAATGAAAATTAAAATGAAATAAAAGCCACAAGAACTCCCAGCTACACTTTTCATGCAAATGATAGAACTAGAAATGGGCAAACGTTTCTACAAGCAATAAGGCTCCAGCCACATTAAGTGCAGGATCGCTGTTCAAGTCTACAAGAAATGCAAGACGAGAACAGCTGACTAGGTTAAACCTGCAGCAGCAGAAAACTTGGGCAAGTTGCCAAAATGCCTGTGGCACTTGCGAAGCCTCTCAACATTTTTCAAGATGGCAAAGAAAAAAAAAACACCTATGCAACTCTTGTGTACAATCACACAAACCAGGATTGCCAAGGC
Organism: Ixodes ricinus; assembly: GCA_037355805.1. Classification (NCBI taxonomy): domain Eukaryota; kingdom Metazoa; phylum Arthropoda; class Arachnida; order Ixodida; family Ixodidae; genus Ixodes; species Ixodes ricinus. The sequence continues at coordinate 30,515 of JAZHYW010033836.1, read as the reverse complement.
CCGTGGAAAAAACCAAAAGATCTCAATTCGTCTGGGCTAAAGTTCCTGTAACTTAAAAGATTGAGCTGCCCCTAATAAAATCGATGAATATGTACAACACGCAAAACCGATGCACTTCACTCCCAGAAACATACCCGTTCTTGCGACGCACACTCCGCCGTCCTATTTACATCCGTAAAACACACAACCACCTCGCTCGTAAAAGCACCCTTAAAAAAAGAATGCCGGTGTACAGGTGCCCAAAGCGCGGTTACACAACACCATGAAACTGGCACATACACCTCTCCCTGTCCTGGGAACTCCTGCTTGCACCCTCTCCTCGATTTACACCTTGAAAGAATCGCAGCCGCACTTTCCTCGTGGTACAGAAATGTCCCAAAGCTCCCACATCAGGCACCCAGACGGTCTTTCATTGCCTAGAGAGGCTACGTACACCACACTACAACACTTCAATACAACTCTTAAAAAATTCTCTTCCATAACACGACGGCTTACCCTTCAATAAAGTGAAGGCAAGCTCCTACGTGGGATCAAACTCGGAATAAAAGCCAGTGTTCCCCTCAACGTAAGAGTACTTTGCGCTTTCCACGAAACGCTCCTCCTTTCCGCAATGCCTTCGAAACGGCTCCGAGAGGACGCTTTCAAAGACCGTATCGCGCGATCGCTCCTCGCGACCTCTCAACCTGCCGACGGGACAAACTTTCCACACGCTTTCTATGCACGACGCAGTTTTCGCTGCCCCACTGCAGACAGCAAAGAATGCCGCAAGCTGCAACAACGTCGTGGCCTCGCAATTCCTTTCAAGAAAACGTTCGATTCGTCCGCAATAAGATAGAGACGACTACTATACGAGATGTACAATTGCATTGTTTTCTTTGCGAGCAAACCCTACCAATTTAGAACACCACCAATACGACCCTTTTGAGCCAATCGGAGGGCGGAAGCGAAATTCGTTTCCCTCCGACGTGCTGATCGGCTGATTAGGAGGCCGATCGACGACTAATCGAGATCGTGGCATTGCTCCCGCAGGATCTGTGCGAACCGTTTCGAGGCAGGACGGAAAGGAAACGCCGCAGAGGTTAGGGCATGCGCTCGACCGCCCGACGGTTCTTCGCCTTCTCGTTCCCGTGTTGGAGCTCCGACTCGTACGCGAGGGTCCCTTGGATCCCCGCCAGGCATGATCCGCGCTTCCAGCTCCGGCCACTCTCGCAAAAAGGCGGAGCTCTGCCCGTGTTGCGGCGCCCTCTTCCGGCGACAGGGCCCGTAGCGCCAGTTCGCCGAGATCCAGCCGCTGTTGGCGAAGTGGCTCAGGATGCGTCGACTGTTGGACTTGTCCAGTCCGGACGGCGATCGGAACTTGGGCGACGGGCTGCCCTGCCGACGCCTCTGAGCTTGGTCCTGCAACGGAGTCGCCCTCGTTATTCTGAGGACTTGCGAGAGTTATGGCACGAGGCGGCTAAAATATTACATACCGAAACTTTTTTTTAAAAAACCCTCTGTAAAATTGACGAATTCTCAAGTCTTTGAATGCAGTAAAAAAATTAACCAGAGTGGTGGCAATGCACCGTAAAATACCGAGAATCCGTCCATTCCAAACAGAGAGAACTGTATTGCCGGGCTGCAGGAAACATTTCTGCGCATACTGACAATTTGCAAAAACTCCATTTGGTCACCCCACAAAAAAACAAATCTCACCACTATAGCTAGCTACGTACGAACAAAACTCCCTTCCTGATAATATTGTAATCATTCAAGAATCCTCTGGTTTCAGAGCTTCTCTTGCCACTTACTTTGTAACGCATAGCAACCTTAAAACCTTTATTATTTTTTTTACGTTTGTAAAGTGTTATTTTCATGAATGCTTTATGGGTACAATAAATGAAATAAAATAAGCTAAAATAAGCACCCACCCTCAATTTCGATATGGCGGCCTACGGCAGACCAAACTCCAGCTAAATTTAATTACCCGAGAGAAAGTGCAACGAATGCTGACACCTCGATTGCAGTTCTTCCTCAAAGTGGAACCTCTTTGTAGTAGACACCCATCCGGCGAAAGACGGGGAATTAGCAATGCAGAGCTGCGATATTGATACGGGCATACAGGCTAGTACCGATGTAGCGAAGGTCTCACAAGTTTTGAGCGCGCACGAGCATCCGGTGGTGGCGTGTATGGTGGGACACAGGGAAAGAAAAATGTCGCCTCACCTTGAGCACGACAGTCTTAAAGGTGATGTAGTAGGTGGGGCTGATTCCCATCGACTGGCAGAGCTGGAAAAGGGAAAAGAAGCCGGCGCCAGTTAGCCATGTGCGCGGAAAATGTTGTCCGCACTCGAAGGAAAGGGGACGGCAAGAAGAGGGAGGGAAAGGGGGGGACCTACCTCTCCTCTCCTTTTCGGAGAGCAGCTCGTAGCTGAGCATAGTGGAGATGTCGGTGGCCTCTTTGGATCCCTCTCCGACGTCACCTCCTGCAACGAGACGCGTTTGGGTCACACGACGGAAGAGGGAGGCCCCCGTTGATGCGCCAAACGAAATGTCGGCACCGTCCGTATGTGGCCGTGGATAAACTATCCTCTAAAATGCGAATTCCCAAACTGGGTTCCCAGGACTTCGCGGGTCTCTCCGAGCACCCTTGTAAGGTTCACGAGCTCCCAAATTTCCTCGACTGTCCCGTTTTGGGTCGATCCAAGTTGCCCGTCGGTGGATGACAGTGAGCCGAATGCTCCCTACCACGTAAATTATTGTTTGCAAGGTCTGTGGGCTTTTGCGTTGCTTTAATGCGTCGGTGCAGAATACAGGAGGAGTTCCTCCGCCGTCAGTCGAGAGGGAGGGAGGCTATTCCCGAGACCGAAAAGTTGTTTGCAAAGGCTACGCCCCATTGCAGACAAGGATAGGAAAGCTGGCAAGCAGCCGACGTGGCTATAGCAAGCGGGGGACAGGTGGGAGAACGAAACTCGTCCCAGACCGAAGGCTGCACAAAATGTGGCAGTCACGTGGCAATTATGATTAGCCCCTACAAGCGTGCTGCTTAATATTTTTCCAACGAAGGTATATCGTGACCAGATGCCAGCTTACTGACAAACTGTGGGGATGACAAATTTAGTTGGCACGACTGAGTTCACTATAGACAGTTTGCACGCGACGGTCGCCATCCTGAATTCGGACATAGCCAGGCTGGAGGAAGATGCCGTAGCGGTCAGAAGCCTTCTGACGAATGTCAATACGGCACTCTAGCTAATGCGAAAGACTGCCTTTGTCTAAGTAATAGTAATCATTTCAGTAAATTGTCGTAGCCTGGAGTCCTTAATCTCACAGTGTGCGTGCCAACACAATTTCATTTGGGAAAAAGAAGTGGTAATTGAGCTGATCCCTGGACTGCATGATTCCATGTGCTCCTCACGTTTGCGACGACGCTGTTCCCTCTTTTGATAAGTCAATTGTCAATGTACCAAACCTTGTTTCTGATGTCGCTCGTACTATATTTTGCACTATACTGTTTTCTAAAACACCTTGAATGTCGCACAGATACATCAACATGCAGTAACGCACATTCGGTTTCGCACGGTCAATCTTTCGCACTCAACCACCACAACGAAGTTACCTGTACTACAAAACATTTCGCTGGTCCCGCGGACTTTGTTAGAAAGACGCTTGACCGTATCATCTTATTTGCCGATTAAGGAGGCACAGGAACGCTACAACCTTTTTATCATAGTACCGTAGAAACTCCTACATTTTTCGTCGGCCCACACCACTACGCCAGAATTCAAGGCGGCAACATTGCGCGAAAAACGGTCAATAAACTGTCGCCGGCGAAAGTGAAGAAGAGGGGACGCACCTTGTTCGCTTAGCGTAGGGTCGGCGCTTCCTTTTTCTCTGCACAAAAGAGAAAAACAAGAAAAAACAGTGTCAGAATGCAATTGTTTTTTTGTGTTTTTTTTTTTTCTAAAGACAAAAGAATGTTGAAGGATGACTCACTCGTGTTTTCTTGACGCCATTGAGGAGGGCTTTCTGTGAGCGGAGCTGCCTTGGACCTGCATTCAGGGCAAACTGATGCAGCGTGAGCGCACTCAGCCGAGCAACAAGCGCAAAGCGACACGCTCGCATGCCCCCACGTCTCCCAGTCGAGTCGACATTTTTTAAAACTTTTTGCAAACAAAGTACTGTAGTCACCGAAGGAGTGAGAACGGCAGGGCACGTCTTTCGAACGCCCGGCAGCGTCCTTGCCTTCCGCTGTGCTTTGCACGGCGGAAGGCAACGGGCTAAAGCGCCACCGAAAGTGGAAAGTGCGCGCCGGAGGCGGGACGACAGATACTCCTCGCTGCCGTTCTCGTCTGGTCGGCAACCACGGTCTGGACTACACGACACGTCTAGAGAAACAACTTTGAGGCAGTGCCAGTCAAACGAGCGCATCACCTGCCCTGTCCGGATTCAAAAGCGTCCCACCACTGTACGAAGTACTCCGTCCACCCCAAAACCGACAGTGCGACGGAAGCAAAACGCACGGCGCTCTTTCACAAAAAGATTGCACTCCCGCCCACCACCCACGCGCAGAGAGCGCGGAGTCGAGTGACGAAAGAGGAGCGGTCAATCGGTCCAGCTGCGCGTGTCAGCAGGGGTGGACGAAGTTTAGAGCAACGCCGCCACACCCAACGTCGAACGGACGAATTTGAGGTTTAGGTGCGCAGCAGCAGCGAGCACGTGACCGTGCAGCGTCGCAAAAAATGTATTCTAAAAAACGACGATCAATGAAGCAATTGCAGTGTCACTAAATGTCGCTTTAAAGAATGCCAAAGGCCGATTCAGACGTTCGGGTTCAAGTGTTGCTGACCGCATTAAGACAGTCAGCTATCGATATTGACGAGATGGCTGCCGCGACAATAGTAGGACGCGGAGTCCCAGCAGCTACCCGGTCACACTCTGTGCGAATGCTCTGAACCAGCCTATGCGTGTACCCCCTTCTCCAAATCCTTAAAGGGCAACTCCGCTCCAATTCCGAAAAATTTAGGCTTACATGTGATTCCATTGCACAAGTACTACTCAACAGCTCTACGTCTTCGGATTCGCGAAATGTTGAATATTATTTGTGCAATCCTAATTTAAACATCAGCTGATACCGAAGCCGAAACTTCGGTTGCGTCAGGCAACATTGGTCTCGTGTCCTCAGAGTCATGGCCACGTCACGTCGAACCACGTGGTCTTGTGACGTTCGTATGGGCGAGGTACAGGACACGCGACGGCGGGCAGGTCGCTTCGCATGGCGTGGATGGTGATGGCCCGGGGGAGAGGAGGGGAGAACACGAAAGGAGAGAGGGGGAGCGGAGAAGCCGGACATGCGATAAACGCGCAGGGCAGTGCAAACTAGCGCATCCGCGTTACGGTGATCACGTGGACGCCGTAGAGCCAACACCGGGAGGAGAAACTCATGACGTCATCGTTCAATTTCGCTCCGAGAAGTAAAAACAACCAAAACGTGAGAATGACGTAGTCATGCCTTTGGCGTAGTGGTTCAACGTTGGCCGCTCCAACCCCGTCGCAATGACTGCGCTGACGATTGCGCCTCACGTCGCCACGCTAGAGTTGGCAGATTTCGGCGACTTGGCTCTGTTTGAAAGGTTGCTGGCCAGTTTATTAAATATATGACGGAATTAGATCGTAATATTTGACATGGGGTCTTCCTATATGATACTAGAAGAGTGCTGCATAGTTTTCTAAATATCAAAAATGAAGCGGAGTTGCCCTTTAAAGTCTGCTGGCACGGAATGCCCAATAGTTGAAGGGGTAAGAACAATAAAAGAAAAGTGACTGCAAGCAACTTGAAAAATTTCTAACATCGAAACCGAACGTTTGCAACAGAAAAAAAGTCGGCAGAACCGCGTTGCCAGAGGTGACACTTACAGACTTCTTTTTGTTCTCTTTCCGCTTTTCCCGCCGATGCCTGGCCAGGTCAAACTCCGCCACTCTGAAAATGAAGAGAACAAAGATCAAATTTCAGAATAGCATAGTCGTTCCTGGGAGGACACCAGACAACCAGAAAAACTGGTAACAAGAACATCCGCTGATCACGAGTCAAGGCAGAAAGTTAGCGATGCCTAAAATTACAATCACATGGTGCGCCCTCAACCATCGCTCGGCTAACAAAACTAGTCTTGTGCAAATAGTGTATTTTGAGTTCAAAGCGAATAGTGGTTTTGGCCGAATATTTTTTATTCGAATAATTTTTTCACGCCTTTCACTACCATAGCATAATGTTTAGACAAAAACCCAGCTGAACTTGTGAAGGTTGTTCCACTTGTTTATTTATAAGCTAAGTTTAATATATCTATATTTATGAACTGTGACCTCAGAAGGTCTGATATTTTGAGATGGCAAAGTAAACGACAAATTTGACATAAAATGAATCCTATAGAGATGGCCAACTACACCCAATTGAGTGAATTTACAAATCTTGCTATATAAAATATTCTTTCTTTAACCTTGAGTTAAAAAAGAAAGAACTGCACATGATGGACTCAGGTTGTAAGGGCATCTCTGCCTAATATAGTACTATACTCTTGCATAACAGTCAGTTTAATTGTCAAACTTTTACTTCAATGTGGATATACACATTCACAAAGTTTCCATTTATTTTCAAATACAACCGTGCACGCGTGCACCATCCTGCTTTGGATGTATACTTTCCTTCAAAGACGCAATTGCGATATTCATACATTTCCAAGTGTTTATTGCGGCGGGTTACTCCGTTGAGTGCGCTTCTTACCGAGCACCGGTGTAATGCAGAGAAGCAACGCGCCGCGGAGCTCGCTACCGCGGGTATTGCTTCTCCGCAATGCATCCGTGCTCGCTAAGAAGCACACTCAACGAGGCCTAACCCGCCGCAATCAACACTTCGAAAAACGTGAATAGTGCAGTTCTTCTCGAAGCGAATACCAAATAGTGTATTATTAGAAACTACTATTCGAAATTTCGAATATTTGCACAACCCTAAACGAAACTTGATTCAATCTTGATCAGCCGGAGTAAATCGAAAGAAAGCAAGTGTTCTACGAGCGTAGCATTTAGAGATGTTGATAGCAATCCAGCTTCCGTTATGTTTCCCTTGCTTGCATTCATTTGAAGCAGGCTTATTCTCGTTTCTTTAAACAAAGCAGAAAAAAAGAAAAGCACAATATCTTGTGTCAAGCAGTTAGCAGCAATAAAAAGTGTATTTAGAATAGATTTACTTCACTCGTTGGATAGCTCATGCGACACGACACCTCGTGTCACATGACACGGTTGCTGAAATGGTTCGTGTAACGAGGGAATGAAACTGCGCTCTTTTGGCGAAGCTCGAGAGACGAAAGAGGAAGTCAGCTCACCGTCCAATTTCGTGATCCCATTGCGTCGATACCTCATCAGGTCCTTGATTCTTGCTTTCAGCTCTTTCTCTCCTGTACAGAAGACCAGTCAACCCATCAATCAATTCCCTCTCTCAGACACAAACTCAGGGACGTCGAGTGCAAGAAAAGCACGTAAACATTTTTTTTAAGTAATCACAATTTTTTTTTTTGTTGCACTGTTTACTATGCGTTTGAAGATTCATTTGCAAATGCCTCGGATCACCACCTTGATTTGTGCATGCTATCGGCTTACTAACAATCTCAATAAATTACCTGCAAACTATACTTCTTTTAATTAAACATGTATGCTGTAAATTGTGTATTATGTTGTATTAGGGTTCATATTAAATTGATTTCCTTTATAGTTTGTTCTCACACTGCATCACAAACTAACATACAATCTTCAAAACTTCATAACCACCCTACTAAATTTCCGAATGGAACTGGCAGAAATACTGTACAAATAAATGAGACAAAAAATGTAGGGGATGTTTGGAAGCCCGGAAGAAGTTTGCCATACGTCAACTTCCTGTTGATTCAAGTCAAGCGAGAATCAAGCAGTGTCCTCCCCTCACTCCCAGCTGCGTCCACCCCCGCCCCCCCCCCCCCCCACGTAGGCCCGCTACTTCGAGAAGCCAGACATCTGCCCCAACTAGGAAGCCACCCTAGCCCGAATCTTCGCTTTAAATCGCCACCACGGAGAAGATTGAAAGCTGGCAAGACTCACGTTCGAGGTTCTCGAAAAGCTGCTCGTGGTCCGTGGACGACTGGAATTGGCAGAACACCCGCATCTTATCCTGCTGCTCCCTGAAAACGTCCCATTTGCCTCAGTCAGGTTGGCACCCTCTTGCCAGAGAGACTAACTGCTGCACGGCCTCCACGATAAGGGGCTACGGGGAACGGCTACGAAAACTCCCGAGCCACTGTCTAACCTTTTTCAGTGCGATTAAACGGTTTCGTCACAAGCCTTCAGCTCCTTTTTTTTTCTTTTTTCTTTTTTCTCAAATGTGGGACAGTTTGCGCGGTGCAATCTGGTGCTCGACCCCGATGCATACTAAAACAAGTGACAAAAAGCAATGCTGTTGTGCCTGGGCCAGCTGCGTGTTACGTTCGCCGTCATTTGTCATTGTAATATATTAGTATGAGAGGAGGATGTTCCTGGGCCTTTATTATTCTGTATGTGGTGTTAGCTTAGGCCACGCTAGCCTCAAACAAAGCAATCCCGCCACCAAGGCCAGTCTTGGTTGGCCCCAGGCATGATCAGACACGAGCCAGTCTAGTGCCGGGGGTGCCCAAACCACAGCCCTTCAAGGGCCCAAGTGCAGCTTGTGGCTCCCAATACACCCATCTGGACATATATATAAAAAAGAAAAAGGCAGCTTGCATTTTGTCAGCTTTGTGCTATCATATGCCCACCAGACAAGGTCCTTGTTTTACAAATGGAAACTCACAATAAGGCAACATACTGAGCAATCTGAGCAAACATACTGAGCTTTATAAAATATGTCCGCCCGGCCACCTTTGGTCTAGGCCATGCTACATCCGTTGAGACCACTCAGCCGAGGTCAGGTCAGAGACAGGTCAATCTAGGCCGCGCTACATTCATTCAGTCAACTCGGCCCAGGCCAGATCAGAGACAGGTAAATCTAGGTCGTGCTACATCTGTCGAGCCTACTTCGACCAAGGTGCACTTATCGCCGAATTCGTGAACCTCACTCTATTCGAGGTGCCCCTCTACTTCCTCGAGGAAGACGCGAGGGCCGGCTCCGGCCAATCGGGACGACGGATCGGCGGTCTTCGTGCCTTCCTCGAGGAAGCGGAGGGGCACCTCGATCGGAGCGAGGTTGGCGAATTCAGCGGTCAGGCAGGGCAGTTCAAGCCAAGCCACGATGTGTCGGGCAGGGCACCTCGAGGCCAGCCTGAGGTGACGGAGAGCCCGCACCTGTCCTCGTCGGGGCATGGCCTCTTGCGGGACGGGGTGGCGCCGGGCGTGGCAGCCCCCTTGGCCCTGCCCTGGCCGCAGAACTGCTCGAGCAGGCGGTAGTCCCTGGCCAGGGCCTTGCGCCTGAGCCGCTCCCTCAGCCGCCGGGAGTACATGTCAACCTGGGCCAGCTTCAGAGCCACCTCCAGCTCGTCCTCCTCCGGCCCCACCGACAGCTGGCTGATCAGGGACTCTGCCTCGTTGTCAAACTCCTGCACGGGGGAGGGATGCCAGACTGCCACAGTAAGGACGCTTGGAACACTTAAGCACTTCGGTTCAAATTGAGCGAATTCCAAGAATTCCTGGGATCCCTAAGTGTTCCTTAGAGTAGCCCCAGCAGTCCCCAGAGGGCCCACGTTCGTTCCGATGCCATCCGTCGTATTTGCATTCGGCGAGACGTGCTTCCTACTTAATGCTATTCTTGTTGCTTTTCATGTAACACAGTAATTTTGATTAATTAGTCTTCGAAAGATATAACTTCCCATATCGTACAACTTCGGTCATAAATGTTTGCTACCAATTAAACATTAATTATAGGTCTAAAATAGCATCATCGCACAAAGCCTCTCATCGCTTAATGCATACCTATAAAAATTTCTAATGTATTATGAGGAATTTTACGCCAACGTAAGAAGGAACCCATCAAAATTACAAATTTATCTATAAGTCGGGACCTCGTGCAGCTGCGTGAAAACTAATTGCACTTTTACGTTGCCACTAAGAAATACATCAGTGAACCAAATTTCAGAGCAATAGATGAATAAACAACTACAAAAAGTTAAAGCCCCTCATCCGCCCTTAAAAGCCAGAGGTTCACAAATATTTTGACCGCGAGGAATCGTCTCTTTTCACCGATTGCAGGGAGACTTCCGCTCTTGGCACTGTAGCAATAAAGCAGTTCAGAAGCCAGGAGACTTTGCTGACAACAGTGCGTGTACCAGAAAGTGTTTGGTTCGTAGTTAAAAACTGAGGGAACGGCGGCATCCGCAAATGTAGCATGTTGAATCTAGGCACTGCATAATTTGTGAGCGGACGAAGAGCCTGCAGAAGGAATGCGGGAAGATGCGGAGAATGAGAGACCCTAGACGCAGCGCAGTACGCTCAAATTTCCCCGTAGCTAACCCTTTCGTAGTCGTCCCTGCAAGGCATGTATCCCAGTTCCTGCTGCTCCGCCGCCGTCAAGTCGCCCGCCGAGACGTTGCTCTTCGCGCTCGGCGACAGGGGCCCTGCAACGAGACGTGCGGGAGACCCTGCTGGTACGCCCAAGCATGCTGCAACAAAAGCTACCTCGCGGAACAGCCTTACGATTAAGGCTCGTCCACGCACTCGCGACTGGTTACGACTGTGTGCCTCAAAACCCCATAAATTACAATCTTTCACAAGAGAACACGCTTGCGCCGTCAATAGGTATCGGTGGAAAACTTGAGGTTTCTGTAAGCTTCCCTCTCTTTTTTCACACACCATTCTTTCTTCCCTGGCTCCGAAAAACTTTTGACAGTGTTATAAAAGACCGTATCTCATGGATAGTGTGTATGTTTGATCCCGCAAGTCCCACAAAACCTTCGCTCTAGCGAAGTGCAGTTCCAGGGTCACCTCATAGATGGCGACGCCACATTTTCTCGCGGTAAGAGATCGGAAGAACTTTGACTTAACCAGACGCAGGTGAGTGAACAAGTCTTTAAGGTTGGGGGGCAGATTCTTGATATCAATTTTTTACGTGAAACACAAAATCTGAGCTTATCGAACTCGTGCCGAAGAAAATGGGACACTGGCATTGCATTCCGCAACCCCCAGCAAACGAATGCGTGGACCGAATGCTTAGAAGATGTTCTATACCGATGGGGAAAAGAAACGAGATAAGAGACACGTTTTGAAGCAAGAAGACTCGCGGGTAGTTCATGGGTGTTGTCTTGTTGGGTCATTGTGAAATAATGCTGAAGACAATGACTTCCGTCCTGCGACGCTTCGGGTTATTTTATATTCGAGGACGGCCCCCAATTTGGGGCTTACCTGTTTTCCCCGATTCGATAAAACTGCCTCGGGGGTTGATTTTTGGGATTTATCAATTTTAGCTGGAGACCCACAAATGCAACAAATGGGCGTGAAATAGTTTCAAATTTTGCACCTCGGACTAAGAAGCCTTTGTTCGAGATGCTAAACACCGGCATTGAACTCGTCAAAATCTGAACGAGGCTCCTAGGTCTCTCCCGAGTTAATTTGTGTGGCATTTTGTAAAACACAGAAATCGAAGAAACAAACTCACCACTGTCGGGCGAGGTATGGTCCTTCACCAAGAACGACGGTTCCACCGACCATGTGGCTGAAAAAGCATCACGGCACAGTTGAGCATCCAAACGTGCTTTAGCATACACCGTACACCCATTCTCACGCTAATGCTTTCAATTAGGAGAAAAAAAAACTCGATAAAGACAATAAAGAGAGCAGTACACACCTTTGCCTATGTTCCCCATTATGTACAAGGTATTGTAATGCTCCTGGACCTCTGAAAGAGAGACGGTGCATCAGACAGACCCCTCAACATTGACGGCAATCTACGGAAACCTGCGTCATTGCCGAACGTTTAAAACCTACCTTCGACACTCCTTGAAGGCAGACACTGAGACACATCCTCCCTGCAAGAAGAAAGAGAAGCAACTACGGTAAGAACATTGGCGGAACACCAAACTTTCTGGGTTCAAGAAACTTAACTCTCGGGAAGGACTGGGTACACGGACAACCCACTGACAACAGACCATAATATGCATTTAGAAGTCTTATCAACTAGGTGCAAGGCATTGTCAGGCTCAGACGCTAGTCCGTGCATACAAAGTGGCGCACTTGTTGCATCGCGTATACTTAGGAAGTCAAGTTTCGCATATAAACTTTTCACTTCACAGTATTTAAATATTTTAGAATTAAAAGCGATGTACATAGTATCTTAAATGGAAACTTCATTTCTAGAATCCACCCCCTTCAAGAGATCAGACAAAATATTATTCGGTATAACATCACCAGTGATTCGCTATTCAGCGACTCCAGGGGCCTAAAGAGGTCGCCACTATCGGGCAAATATGGCGGTCTAAGACAGGTTGTGCCGTGCCACGTGCCAGCTCAACGCGCGGGTTTCAACTTTCACCAGCAAGCATTGCACTCAAAATGGTTTCCAGCGATTTTATTCAATATCTGTCAAACCTGCAGCGTTCTGTTGGCGCAAGCTAGCTTCCAGAGGTTCCACAATCTTCGGGAAGCAACGGGGACTTTGGTGCCAATGAACGTCGATAAACGCACAATGTCTGGTTTGCGCGGCAGCGTAGGTTGCATTTAGAGTGACTTGGGCGCCACACCGATATGGCAGTGACAACCAAGTCACCATCGGGACAATCGCTCCGTCTCGCCAACCGCCGACAACGTGCAATTGCGGCTGCCACGAGCAACAAGCAGCGATCGCCAAAGGAACCAATCTGTTCAGATCGGCATTTTCCCGCTATGCAACGTCCGTTTTGTTAGAGTAGCGAGCCAATATGCACAATTTTAATTATAACTCCGAACAATGGCTTCGTAAAATGCGAGTAAAAGAAACAAGAAAACGGAAATGTTTTACTTGCCAGTTCCCGAAGCCATACTGCTCTATGGCCTCCAAGAGCACGAGTTCCTCCTTGGCCTTCCAGTTGCACGGCGCTTGGAAGATGGGAAAGTTTCCACAGTCCTGCACGACCACAAGCAGACGCGCTCCAGCAAAACTACGTCCTTCCCTACGTTTTCGCCAACGGTGCGAATGACGGCTAGGATGGATACTGAAAGCGACTGCAAGAATCTGGCACAACCACGGTGCCCCGAACGCATCCCCGAACGGCGCGCTCTGCGTCCCGTTCCGCTCTGTGCGTCGGAAGCGGTCCCGAAGGTGCAACAAACGACGCCACGGGAGCCGGAGCGTCACGCCGTCGGATGTCGCAATCCCGGCGGTCGGCCGTAGAAATGCCGGTGAAAAGCACGAGCGAACGCTAGCGCCGCCGCTATTGCGGCGTCCCAACTCCCAGCTGCCGAAGCTTCCGTGGACCATGAAGCCGGAGAGCGACTTGCAGCGGATCTTGGGACGCGGTAGACATATTCATTAGTCAGAGTTGCGTTTTAGGCACCGTGGCGCAACTCTACGTCGAAGGCTATACCTTCGTACTGACATGCCCCGCCTATTACCACAAGGCTATTTTGCCACGCAAATTTTTACGGCAAAAAAAAAAAAAGTGCTTTGCAACAAAATTTAGGCGTGCTAAAGGCCCCATTAAAAGACGGCTTTGTGGCAAGCTGCGCGTCGTACTGTCGAGGCACACCGACCCGGCAGCGAGATTATGGAAGTTGCTGCACGCCGTCCTAGGTCGGCACGGAGCAACGATGTCCCCGGGATGTTGGGACGTTCCAAGGACGGCCGCAGAACCATGTTTGTCGCTAGGGGTACTCACAATTAGCTGATAACCGTGCCTGTTCTTGTGCGCACCCATCTCTGCTCCACACGAGAAACACTGAAAGAGGCAGAAAGAAAAGAAATAACTAGAGTGAAACTGAAATATGTGAGACAGGTGGCTCGCAAGTTGCAGGTGCTTCGAGTAGTCAACTTTCAAAGAGCATAGCCAGAACAACGCAATCCATATAACCGTTAAGGCAAACAAAAAAAAATATTAGAGTTAGGTAAGGCAAATGTAGAGCATCTGAAGCAACTGGGACAGGGACTTCCCCAGAAATTGAAATTAGAGGGGGGGGGGGGTCAAATTTTGAGAGAGGCGGGGGGCATTGAGAATAGAGGAGTCATTACAAACTAAGGATGTGTTGGGATATCACTGAACTGGGAGATTTAGCAGGTCACTCATTACACACCTGGGTTCCCTAACACTAAATGTGGCATGGCCAAGCGCACCGACTTCTAAAGTTCCCGCTAAAAATTAGTATGAAGCCGAGTGCAACAAAACCAAAGTTGACATAAAGAAAAACATATTTGAAGTTTATGTTTATAGAGCAAAGGTCAGTCTTCCTTTGAGGTGTGGCAACACTGGTTTACGCTGTAGATGAGACATTTCATTAGTGCAGTACCAACGCCAGCCTGGCGTCTTCAACGTGCATCTGGATAAGCGTTTTACTCTGGTACAATGTTTAAACAGATCGAAACAAACCAGGGCGAGGATCGAGGTGCAGGCGGCTGCTTAGCAGGAACATGCTGTGCCCAGTCAAACCAGTGTCTGTTACATCCATTCAAAAGGGCAGTACTGAAAAATGTTCCACCTACTGCAAAAGTGAGGAGTTGCTATGGCACATAGCTCAACAGTGCAAGCTATTACTTTTTTTTTTTCAGTCACAAATAGCCATGTATCCTCTGCGCAATGTACTACTGCAGACAATACGAGCTGAAACAGTCCTTAATGGTTCTTCAGCTTTCCTGCCAATACTTAAAAAAGCTCTATTTCTTGACTGAGTGAGAAACCTTTGTCAATTTAAGAGATAACGAAGCTTGCCTGTTACTCCTGGTTGGCCATTGATTTTGCTTCTGTTTGAGGAATTGTACTGAGTAACGCTTACTTAAAAAGTCTCCATGCCGAGGACCAACTGCGGTACCTCTAAAGATTTATCTAGTACTAGATCGGCAAGCCATCCCAATCCCTCTGATGAGAAGAACGAGTGCTTGTTCCTCAAAGAGACGACAAGTCTGCCGAAGGTATCACGGGTTCATCTTCACAACTGCCTATTCGAGCCGCCCTGGCTCATATACTCAAGTATGACTTAAAACCTACAAGTCCTGACAGCTACTTGGCGAACATCATCGGCGATGCACGACAATGAGCATCTGCCTCTCCCAGGCACCGAGTCGGGTTTTGGTTTCTAGCCGACAATCTTCCGAAAGTCTTTATTATCCTTTCTTCAGAGCGACAAGTCTCTCTCCAATGTACAATTTTCTAATGCTACGACTTATTTGCTTCGGTATTCAAGGTCTTTCCCAAAGCTATGTCACCTTGCGTTTCTATGTGCTGTAATGGCACGGTTGGCACGTACGTTGTACGGAGATGGTCAGTCGAGGCACGGCATCCTTGCATTTGTCCCGTTGCGCCATCTGTCTACAGCTCATCGAGGTAGGCAAGACCAGTCTGGTCTATGCTGCTGTACTGCGATCATCCAAGCTCGGCGGCATCCCTCGTCTCAAGAATATCACAAGAACTTTAATTGCGACGTTTTGTTCGCGCCACTGCGCATTGGCCACTCAAAAGCACAACACTAGGGCGTCCTTAGAGCTGGAAGTATCTCTCTCCCCGCCATGGCACCTGAATGTGGCGCGAACACCCTGTATAAACGGATCGTGCAATCTTTTTTTTTCTTCTATTTTATCATCTTAAGCACACATCTTTTTATGTTCCCCTTACACGATCTAGACACCCCAGCTCCGGGTTTAAAAAGTATCCTCACGAGTGTCCTGCTTAAAAGAGAAAACTGACGTGAAAGGGAGGGATTCCTTGCCTCCCTTCCTCGTCACAAAGAAAAGAAAGGTGTCCTGTCCTGTCTTTGTTCTATATGTATACTTCCTTTATCCCTACCACTTTGATTGCACATTTTATATTGAAGTAGGATGATTATGTGAAATATTTCCGGACTATTATTTTGAGTCATTAAAAGATAGTCGAAAAATCGTTGTTGCACAGTTTAACTGGACCATCGCTTTGTATCGGTGCTATTTGAAAATTTTTCATCATTAAAATAACGATAGAAAGCTAAACAAAAAAAAAAAGAAATCTATAGTTCAGCTGTGTTTGCAGCTGCCGGCAACATGGCGGCACCCATCGTCTTGTGGACGAGTGAAAACGGACGGCTGATCGCCGCCGCAGCTGCGCAAACGATGTTCCAAACATACAGGATCAAAAACGATCTCGAACCAGCTCCGTGATGAGCCGTCTATTCCAGGCGCGCCGCCGAAATGCGCGTAAAAAAGAAGAAACGCTCCCAAAAGAAATCTACACACAGCTCTCTACAAACAAACAAAAGAACGACCCGGTTGAGCGGGAAGCAGACGGCACGGGAACGAGCGCAAGTGGCCGCATATTTGCAGCTCCCAGTTTCGTACCCGACCACGGAAGCAGTTTTTCCGCTCTTTTTCTATGCATTTTTTTTTCTTTTTGTTAGGCGTGTGCGAAGATGCAAAATTCGAGGCACGTTGCGTGCAAATCGGGGGATCCTTTTAACAAGTCCGATGTTTGCACGTACAACCCAAGCTCCGATTGCAAGCTCCGGGGCTGAGGATCGCTACCAACCTGTAAACAAAGGTCGAAGTCCGGGCACTCGGCACATTTGACGCGGACTCCCGTGATGTCCTCTTGACAATAATTGCAGTGATACTTTGCGATGACACCTGCAATAGAAGCGGATGGTCACTTTAGTCACAGGGAAGCGAATAAATGCCTCGTACGGCTCGTAATCGACGATTTCCGAGGTCGTTTTTGCCCGCGAGACGCTGCCCTTACCAGACATCTTCCTTTGTCCCAGTGGGGCTGGCGTGGTGACGTCACGACCAACTTTACCCATGCTTCTGGGCGCGCAGCCCCCACGTGACACCAAACCCTGCCCACAATGCTTTGCGCAAAAGAAGAGGCGGCGCCCTAGTTACGAATGTTTGTGGCCGAAACTGGAACCTCACGCAGGATAGTTGAGCGCGCACCGAGTTCTCAAATTGAATTCACCGATCGTTCACATATGTCATCTTAATAAACGTTCATCGTCACCAACCTTGACTGACTCACTGCGTCCACTGCGTGAGCATGGCCAGCAGCTCCGGCAGCCTCAAGAGGTTCCTTTGTTTTTTTGTTTTGTTTTTTTATGCGGTTCTAATATTTTTTAAGAAAATTTATTAAAAACATAACATTTTCACAAACTTTTAGATTTGGTGAGCGGCGAAGGATCTACCAAAAATACTCGTAGCTTTCGGACAAATTGTCAGCCAAGCCAAGCCAGTGTCTGTTGATTGCTGATTCTTGCTGATATTTCTGATTCTAGACTCACGGGCTGTTTCCAAGCGTTTCAAGGATCAATTCCGTCGTGTATTTGTGAAGGAGGTTTGCGTTTCTACTTTATGTCCTAGCTTGGCGTAACTCGACATTCGTGTGGTACGCTGCGCCTCAGCGGTGGTGTATCCAACATGTTCTGCTGCAACGAGTGAGAGCCCACGTACTTACAACCTGTGCAGCTGAACCCTACGGGTCCATGTCTTACAAAGACGAGAAGTCTAGCGGCCACGTGTGCGCGGTGGTCGGTTGTCGCAACAGCCAGAAGAAGCGCAAACGGCTCGAGGAAGAGGTATGCCAGGAGCACAGCGTCCCGCGCAAGACATGCGGCTGCATCGTCTACCGATTTCACCGGTTCCTGATGGACGCTCGACTGCGCCAAAAGTGGCTGGCCTTCCTGAACCGAAAGGGTTTCGTGCCAAGCCCCCACTCCAGGCTGTGCTCCGAACACTTCATCGACGGCGATCGCGCCAGCTGGCCCGTCCCCATACACAGAGTGGCCCCCAAACGAAGGGTGCGTCTGTTTTCTCGTATGGTACGATTGCACGCAGGGCATCGGCACCAGTCGGGATCTACAGTTGTTTTTCACCGGTGGCCATGAGTATCGGGGTATAGAAGTGGTGGTGTGACGCTGGAGGAGGGCGGTCTCGCGATTCAAGTCTACAGAGCAAAGTATAATCTATAGGCGCAGTAAGCAGCGTCTTCTTGCACTCCTGTAGAGATTTGTTCACCGGATTCCATATTTGAGTGCGCTGTTCCGACACCACCTAGAGTAGTCGAAACCCGTGCTCTAGAATATCCTAGTGATACTGAGACTAAAACACAAAGCATGGGGCCGCTCTCAGCCACTGGGAGTAGCGAGCAATAGCCACATTTCCCCCCTTTGGCCCACCCTACCATGGGTGTTCGTTGCTGACAATAAGAACAACACTTCTGCAACATGCATTCCACACCGTTGCAGTTCTCGGTAGATGACCTGCGAGCAGTCTTTGTTGTTGGTTTGAGGCTCTCGAGACATCATGTTTCTTGTCTTAGAGCGCACACTTCGGTAGTGAATGACAGCACAATTAACCTTCTTTCTTGCAGGCAGTGCCACGAAAACAGGCCCCAACATTGCCCGGCGCGCGGGTTAACACGGTGGATCGACGAGACAATCGAACGACGTCCAGTGTTGCAGCAAGTCAGGTTCACAACATTGTGTTTTGGCAGATGGCCACGGGAGAGAACGTCGAAGTCGTCTCGATACGGGGTCGAAGTGCAGGCATCGCCGACGAGGAATTTCTTGCCAAAGTAAACTTGGACAACGTCCGGTTCAGCGTAAGAGCAAACTCCGCTGTCGCTGCGAAGGACGAGACCAATCCGACCACCGTCGGCCGGCTGGCAGAGGCAGAGGTACGAATTATTTTCTGCCGACTCCTCTCCTAGGGGCGCTTAGCGTCGGGGGCGACTACGATTACGAGCATGTCGTAAAAAGGGTGCGGGTCCAGAATTTGACGCAACCAGGTGGTGTGTTCTTGTGCATGCAGCAATAGCACAGACATAAAAATTCTTTTAAAATTCGGCAGCAAAAAACATAGAGCAGCCACGTTTACACAGTAGCACTTAACTATGTTTCGACAACATGTCACTGGTGCAGCATACGAAGGTAGCAGGCAACGGACATTCGTGCTTCGTAACTGGGATTCCGTGTTTTCAATATCCCGAATCGAAGCTGTCTTTAATAAGAAAAACCTGAGCCTCACGTACATAAATCTATGGCTCTGTTGTGCGATGCCCTACTACCCCCCCCCCCAGAACTGCCCACAAGGTTGCGGCTTCCTTCGGGTGCCAAACCCCTCATCCCGTCTCCTTCCTTTATGAATGTCGGCCTTTTTATTTTAGTTTGTTCGGGTTGCTCCCATTCTTCCTGAGTGTTGGAGAATTTCGTAACTATGTCTTTAAAGTAAGCCACCGGAAAACACCGAATCCATGGTAAAAAGTAAACCCCCAAAAAAACCTCGAACTGGAAGAAAAATGGACCCCGAAAACCCGTAATCCTATCGTAACTCGATCTACGAGCTCACAGCGTTGTCAAATGCTACCATGTGAATAGGTCTAAAAAGGTTTTTTTATTTGTTGGTTTCTTTTGCACTGAAGCTAGCTTCGATTGTCGTTTTCCTTTAAGGAGCATGAAGAAGCCATTGATTTCTGTCAAGCTGTCTATGAGGAGGTGATTATAACTTTTAGTATATAATTTTGCCTTTTGTGCTGAATGTGCCATGCAGTGATGCGATTGCTGCGCCATTTCACGCCAAGCTGCTGACTCTGCTGCGTTCAGCTACATGTCGCAAAAAAATGTGATAAACTTGCACCAAAACTTACTTTCACTTTATTAATTCCTAAAATATAACAGATAAGGCCCCGCTACACTGTTAAATTGTTGCAGTAGAATCACCTTATGTAACTTCCTACTGTCGAAAGTGGTTATAATGAAGTTGGTTATAACGAAATCGCAGCTACAGCAAAGTGTTCACGATTTCCCATTCTCGTTTGCACTGTTTCAATGCATTTGTGTGTTTTTAGCGAAGGGAATTAAGTGGCTCCCGCGGAGATAGCGAAAAAAAGGTTTGTGATAATTTTAAAAAAGAATGAAATTTGGAAATTTACAAAGTCTTGGACCGCTGCACCTTGCTGCCGCGGCCAAGAATCAACCCAGAGCAGGCTGCAGGAGATGCAAGAAAGGCCGCCGGTGGCAGCCTCTGCAACGTCGTCTGCTCTCCGCTCCTTACCTGGGAAGCGGCTTTACCGCATCGCACGCGGAGAAGCCATCATGGCATGCCGATAGGGCCGTTCGGAGCTCTAGCAACAACGTACCAGCGGAGATGACGGAGAGAGCCTAGATTTAGGAAAGAGGAGCAGTAAGTACGCCTGCATTTGGTTGTCGCGTGGCCAGTGTGGCGAGGGAACTGGGCGGAGAGGGGGACACGTTTGCAAAAGGTGAAGGCTTGTGAGTTTTGACTCATTGAATGCTGCAGCTCATTTTGCAAACGCGGCCCACAAACCACGTGACGTTGATCGAGCAGTTGCCCCATATCTTAAATCTAGGCTCTCTATACCATTGACAGACAAGCTTGAGCGCAAACTCGGTGCCGTGCGCGCTTCTTTGTTTGCTTCGTGATCCGTGTCACCGTCTGGTCTGTGAGGTCGCTCTTGCTCGAAAGTCTACTTTGCTCAAGCACCGATTGGGCGAATCATCGCCATTCAACGATAAAGAGTCCCGGGACCGCCGGCACCTCGACAGGGGAAGACAAAGGCAATCTCCTTGAATCAAAAGCATGCCATCTTCGACAGAGTTCGCTTAAATGTAAAGAATGCCGTCCACCGCCGGCGTCCTCCGCAGAACTGTCACAGCTGTTGACACGGTCCGTACGTAGCAGGATCTTTTTTCGATCGGAGCTAGTTGGCGAGAAGCGACTCTGATCTAGCAGAGGACGCGTGCATGGAAAGCATTTTACCGCTTTCTGCAGGCTCGATAAACGTGCCCGTGTCAGCCCGTGTTATCTTTTTTTTTTTTTCATGTTATTTGTATGAGTTCATATATAACGAAAGAAGCGGATATAAGCGAAGTGATTTCCGATTCCCATTGACTTCGTTATAACTGGTCTCGACAGTATATCCTTAATTTTATCTGTGTACCAAATACTGACAATACTCGGAAGTCTCGCAATATTTCTCATGCTTGTGGTCTGCTCTGGCGTAGTAGTTGGCTTTGTCGAGTGCGCTTCTCGCTGCGCACTGGTGCAATGCAGTGAAGCGCAACCACAAAGTGGGCGTCACAAGTTTGCACATCTTGCTTCGCCTCAGCACACCCGTATGCTAAGGGGAAGAGGCTACTCCAAAGCAGGACTTTACGCATGCAAAAATCAGACCTATTAAAAAAAATAAAAAGCTACTATATGATAAGTTGCAATATCCTGACGATTTTTGCTTTTCAATATCAAAATTTAGCAAGGATACTTGGGCATTGTAAGATGTTTGTGAACTACTCAATAGAGTAAATTAAAACTAAATTAGCTGGATGAGTGGATGGAAGCTTCGAAATGGGCTTAACGAGCTCACCCGTTTTTGTTTTTTTTTAAAAGGTGTATTTAATTTTTCGCATGCCAATTTTTGTTATGAAAAAGTTCTGCATATAGAATTCCATTGATGTTCATAACTCTAATGGCCGAAGCTTTGTTTTTATCTGGATTAAGAAATACAGTATTCTAACATTATTTCAGTGCAATGTACTGTTTGGTTTACCTTTGATTCCGTGCCTAAGACCCGCTTCAGACAGAGCAACTTTTTCAGCAATTCGAGTTTGCTGGTTGTTCCCTAGCGTTCCCTAGATTGACACAAATTGTTGAGATCGGGTCCGGCTCGAAACGGACGAGCAACTCGAACAACTCGGAGCCGTTTGGAGCGGCAGCAACCAATCAGGGACGCGATATTTTCATGTGACACCCCCGTGGTGGTGATGATGACAGCTAAAGACTTGGTTCTGGTTTGAAATCGATTGTTTTTGGAAATGAACCTTTTCAGAAAGATGAGTTAGTATTTTTAATGCCATCAAAAAATATAAAAACACGTTTTTAGCGCGTAGTTGTGCGTCTAAATAGTGCAAGAAAAATCGAATTTCATGATGAGGATGACAAGTCTTAGCAATTCGGTTGCTGCGTGTGAACGCGGGCGGCCTGTGTTGCTGGTGTTGCGACGTCAAGTTGCTGGGTGAAAATGCCCCGCCTGAAGCGGGCCTAAGAAAATACAGTTCATGCTGTCCTTCGTCAATCAGCATATTGTTGCAATGCCTGGTGCTTCTAAGTGCAATCAAACTGCTTGTTTTGTGTTTGAGAGAATCAAACCTGTTTGCAGAAGGGGGAAGACAATGTAGACAATTTCTTTGCAGTACTACTGATGAAAATAATGTGGGTAGATTGTGCTCCAAAAGTTATTTCTGCTGCTCCAAAATTGATTTTAGTTGCTCTAAAAGTTGCTCCAAAATGACTTATAGACCAATCACATCGTTGGTTATGGCATACTTGTAAATCCTTCGGAATGTTGTAAAAGGCCTACAGGTCCACACACATAGTCTGTTTAGAATGTCTTTAATAGCGTTATGCACATGCAGTCTTGCCCTTGTCCCAAGTC
Source organism: Ixodes ricinus (assembly GCA_037355805.1). Taxonomy (NCBI): domain Eukaryota; kingdom Metazoa; phylum Arthropoda; class Arachnida; order Ixodida; family Ixodidae; genus Ixodes; species Ixodes ricinus. Next base: position 7,962 of record JAZHYW010033836.1, on the reverse strand, counting down.
CTGGTATGTGAATATACCACATTACTTGCCCGAATCTAGGCTAACCTTATAACAATCATACGTGTATGTCTACCTTGTCAGAGTGCACACAGATACCTAATATTCGCATTTTACCAAAGGAGGACAGCAAATGGAAGCTCTTTTCTTAAATCACGATAATCAGAGTTCACTGTGTTGTTTGAGAATGCAGTTGTGCAGGTTTTGTTTATGTAAGAGTTGACCTAGATTCAGGTAAATACCGTAATTGGCATGCATGTTTCATTTTTATAGATCGAACACAATTTAAGAAGAGGGTGCCCTCTGCCTCTCTTTATCGTGCATCATCTCATTGACGAGAGTGACTTTTCAGGTAAAAAATTTTCGTCTGGATGATATCGAGAATAATCTGGGTTCATCAGTCTTCCTGCCTCATACTTGCTTTAGTGTTGAGAATGCCAGACCCTTACATCAGGACCATCCATGTAGAACCAGGCTTTTTCCGCTGTAGCAATGTCCCTACGGGGCCAAAACCCCACAGGCAAGACGTCCCTATAAGGCCAAAGCCCTGCGGGAAAAAAATACCTATAGGGCCAAAGCCCAGCAAGGAAAAAAACCTCTATAAAGAGGAGGGTAACATGCTGCTGCTTGCCCCTGTGCCCATACAACGAAAGTCCGGAGACTCGTGAAACCGGCTGTAATGCATTTTGTAACTTCCCGCTTTCAGCCACAGCTGCAAATGCCCCGGCAGTGCACTCAACGCCAGGATGCATCTGAAGATGACGAGCACCATGTTGTGAGAACCCTTTCGTTATCCAGAAATGGGGATGAGAACCATTTGCCATGTCCGTACCATCTGTCAACTTATGACACTTAGTACGATGATGATTACTCGCTTAAATTTGGAGTTCACAACGTCCCCAGGACGTAGAACCCCAATTTTCCACTTTGTTTCCTCCCGGGATACTACAGTGGCAAGGAAGGGAAAGAAAGACTAACAGGATTTCCTTTTAGGATACAACAGTAGTGAGGAAGAAAAAGGATAAGGAGTTCATGACTCCCCACACCTCTAATTAAGCTTAGTTACAATAATCTAACCCTTTATGGAGGTGGTTTGGAAGAGAAGGTAGCCAAGAAAAATGGAAAGCATAAGTGTACATCAGCCCTTGCAATTAAATGGCTTGCCTTTGATTTCACTGGAATGACTGCTTCAATGCAGGGGTGTCGGTGGCCGAGTGGGCTAGCACACACCAGCTCGGAGCATGTGATGCAAAAGCTCGCGCTGCAGAACCCAGGGTTCCTGGGTTCAATCCCCACCCCTGCCCGTTTCGATCTGGACGAGCGTCATACCGGCATGCGGTCGTGTATCACTACTGCGTGATGTACGGTAAAGACCCCAGGCTAGCGGCTGTACTGCACTGGCTAAATTTCTCGTCTAGAGCCGAGACACCAGACGCTCACTGAGACTGACTAACTTCCGGCTGTATGAACATACACATTATAATTAGTATTATTGCTTCAATGCAGTAGTTTGCATCTAGTTAACCTGGTTACTTGAGAACATAGTGCATTTATTTCGCGAGGCGATGTGTGGACGTGTTTAGCATACCACATGGTATTGTTTATGAAGAGCCTCAAGTGTTAGTGGTGATGACTCTTTTGTTAATTTATAGTACTTTTTGTTTGTAAGCTTTCTTGGATATATTCCCAGATGTGCTTCTTCTTCTGCTTGGGCCATTTTGTCTGCTCTGTGTTTAATTAAAGAAATGTGAAGTTAGTTTCAAAGAATTTCTCTTCTAACTATTGCAGCCATCCATCGTCTCTAGCTATTCGCTGGCAGCACCCCACAAGCTCTTCCCTCCAGTACCCGAACCAGATGAGGTGGTTACAGGGGATGTGGTAGGTCGACTTCAATCATTCAATCAATGTTGACTGGTAACATTTATAGCATTTGTTTAATCCGGATTGATTAAGTTTGAAGCACGTCGCTCCACGGAAACCACTGCAAAGAAAAGCCGATGCCGTCACGATGTTGAGGCGCAACCTGAGGCAGAGAAGCAGACGGCGTTCGACGCATGTACAATGCTAGGCCTTACTCCCGCATCAAACTTTTCGATGGCAATGCTATCGCTGGATTCTCACGCTGTCGCGCAGAACCTGTTGCGAATAAAAGTGGACGCGGTTGTGACTTAGCGACGTATGCTCAGGTAAGTGAAAAATCGCATTAAAAGACAGAATAATTGCTGCAAGATACTGGAGTCATAGAAAATCTGCCCGGCAGCCATGTTGAAAATATTCATTCGCCAGAACAAGATTGGTTCGGGCAGGTCGTGACGTCACAGAAACAACGGGACGCGATTGGTGGCGGAGGAACACAAGATTCCCCCTTTGAGGGGCATTTGCCGCTACCTTCCTTGTAACCGACTATAGTGAGACGGTGCTGAAGCTGAAAAGTGGTGGTGCGCAATTAATTGATGCAAATCCTAATAATTTTTTGCAATCACAAAATACACACTTCCTATTATGCCAAATGCTCTCCCAAACAGTAACATCAAGCTTATTTTAGTCACAGTGAAGAGTTTGCGTAATGATTTGAATAGTAATGAATGAACGAATTAGTAAAATGCAGTTTATTTTGTATTCTGTGCTATGTTGAGTTTCTATGCCATTGCTCTGCACAATTTGATGTTATATGTGCTGTATGAAGCTACAAGGGAACAAGGGGATTCGGCAAGCTGTTAAACAGCTTTCTTTGTTTGCATCCTTCATTCATGTACCAAAATGGAAAATCATCTTACCTTTTAGTGTATGGCATTATGAAATCCCTGTAAAATGGGATGGGGTGCTTACACAAGTGAGGGCATGTGCTCGATACTTCACAGTTCACCCATGACAGATAGAAACGTGTTATCTCGCAGTTATCGGAAGACTTGTGGCAACCCGTGGATCGTGATTGCCCAGCAGTCATCAAGCAAGAGCAGGAAGAACCACCATGTTCGTCTTACGAGTCCTCGCTTCAAAAAAATCTTGTCGTTACCAAAGACCCAGACAATTTGCTTCAAGGACCCACCGCTCAGGAAAGACCAGTCATCTTGAAACATGGACAAGATTCTGAAAGTTTGTTGGATGACTCGAAGGTACAGAAAACTGTAGTTATCATGAGGAAAGAACTAGGTCCAGGAGGCTTGCGGCACTACACGTTTCAGGAATTTCCAGTTCAGCAAAGCCCGGCTTTGCCGAACCCTACTCAGCAATACCCGGCTGAGCAGATCCCAGCTTGTCAAACCTTAACTCAGCAGATTCTGGCTCAGCATATCCTTGCTCGAAAAAGCCCAGCTCGGCAGGTGCCGGCTCAGCAAAGCCCGCCAAAGCAAGTCCACACTCGGCTAAGCCCTGCTCAGCAGATCCTGGCTCATCAAAGCCTGGCTCTGCAAAACCTGGCTCAGCAAAGCCTGGGTCAGGAGATCCCAGTTCAGCAGATCCCAGCTCAGCATGTTCGAATCCCGCAGACCCCACCCGAGCAGATCACGGTTCAGCAAAGCCCAGCTCAGCAGATCCCAACTCGGCAAAGCCCAGATTCAGCTCAGCAGATCCCCGCTCAACAAGACCCAGTTCTGCAGATCCCCGCTCAGCAAGACCCAGCTCAGCAAAGCTTATCTAAGCAGAGGCTGACCCAGGAGAGTTCAGTTCAAGAAAGACCAGCCGTAGCTGAATACACACCAGAACCTGTAAGTTTGCTTATGTTGACGATCCATGCCATGTTGTGTGCTGTCTCCCGATCAATGTCTAACATGTGATTGGCACATTCAATCTCACTATCCAGGGGGACCAGCATCAAGAGCAAGCTTCCTCATCTGCTCCCCCTGACCATAATGTACTCAGGTCACTCCTAAACGCTCCGGTATAATGTTTGTTTTCTTTCATTTCCTGTTGTGTCACTCACTGGCTATGCCACTCACTTGTGGCATAGCCAGTAATTTTCATTTTGGTTGGGAAAGGGGGTTGGGGAGGGGGAGGACCTAAGATGATTGGGATTTCTATGCCTTGGGGAAGAGGGAGAGGGGTGTGGGGGAGGGGAGTTTATGCATGTATATGGTATACCGAATGTTTCTGCAAAGTCTTCCAAAAAATTCCTACCAATAAAGCAATTGAGAGAAGGAACTCTTTTCGGGAACAAACTGCCAGCCCTGGCGGATGACAGGTATAAGCATACCAATTAGCTAAATAATGATCTGAAATTTACTATATAACTTCTTAATTAGTGAATTTACGAGCATTAGGGATTGCCTAAACAGTATTTAGCAGAACCAAGTAATAATGGTTTCTCGCAGCATTATTTAAATAAGATCAGACAGCAGAATTAACTTAATTCATTTTTCCTTCAGGACTCAAAGGAATTACAGACAGGAGTAGAAAACATTGTTTCATTCCATTGCATTTCATTTATTTACCTACAGGGCATAAAGCATTACAGAGGGGCAGTGGGAGAACAATGAGTCGCTAGTGAAACACTCGCATGGAAAAAATGATAAACATCATGATTAACAAAATCAGGTAAAGAGATAATCAATGCCTTTTTGAAAAGAGAACTGTAAACAACTGAAACAACAGATTAGTAGTTGCACTTTTAAGGTCAGCAGTGTCGGTGATTGCGACAGCAGCTGTGGCAAAACGTGCATGGAACATGGAGACACTCGTTGACTCCGAGTATGTTTGTGCGGTTTTCGCAGTCACTCTCCTCCACACTGAAGGACCACGCCGCACGCTGGGGTTTTGCCGGACTGTCGGACCACGGTTACTGCAAGTCAGGCCCGTCGGAACTCCGGAGGCGGGTGAAAGAGGCCACGGTCAGGGAAGCCCTCGCACAGCTTCCCTGGTGGGTGCAGTGCACAATAAAGCCCACATGACCATCCCCCCAAACTGCCATTTGTTCGTCGACTACTCGCGAGGCCGCACGTACGGCTTCCGCACACGGTCCCTCCTACGTCATGCTAGTTACGGAACTGCTCGCTCAAAACTGGTTCGCACACTTGCGTTTGAGCGTGCTCGAGTGAGTGTGCTCAAGAACGCTAGAACGCCTAGATTTTGAAGGATACTGAATCGAAACTCCAAATATACCTCTCACGTTCAGCCAAGTTAAACGTGATCAACTCTATCTGCTAAGGACAATCCACGCTTGCATTTTGAATGGATAGCTATATTTTTCGTTCTGAAGGACTGATTCCAGCGAGCGCTCCAAGATCAGCCGTTGGAGCGTGCGATGCATCACGGGAGACGCGATGTCAGTTGGACCAGCATGGGCAAAGCTGCTTGGGGGCTGGCACGGTTATGACTTGGCGTCGTAACGCGTTGCAACCTGGCCGTTTAAATGGCTCCTGCTCGCTCCCCAAAGGAGTTGAATAGGCCGGGAGGAAAAGAAAATCCAGTTCGACGGGGCTCGTGCGCACTCAGCTTGCTGCCGTACTTCCGTGGAGTGGCGCTGCTTTTAAGGTCGGAGCGACGTAACGACGTTCGGATCATTCCTTTTAAATAACGCTTCGGTGTCTTTTCGAGCAAAAAATTGGTGTCTCCGTGGTGCGGACAGAACGTGGTTGACATGTAGACAATGAAATGGGCGCCAGTATCCCTTTAAGAGAGGGAGAAACCGAAACCATGTTTGCAATTTAACAGCAGACGCCTCCTGCGAGGATCGGTCGCAAGTGCTCGTGCGTCGCGTGGCGAAGAGAAAGCGGGCGGGGAGGCGGAGACGCCAGCAGACGATGGACGCTTTCGTCGCCTCCTCGCAGCTCGTATTGCAAACGCAGCCCATAAACTACGCGACCCCGTCGAGCAGTTGGGAACGCTCTCTAATCTAGGCACACTGTAGCCTACACACCATCTACGAGTAATGGTTGCTTGTAACATTGTCGGCAGTGTTCCAGGGCTGCCCATAGATGGCGCAAGTGCGTCATCTCGTCGTAAGCGGTTATACGAGGAAACGCAACACACGTAAGCTCGCTCAAACGAACGTGCAAACCAGTCTTCAGTTTCTGCGCCTTTGGTGCCACTCGAGTCGCTGTGCAACTCAGATTGTGTGGTCGGTTCGTTACGCGCGAGTCGAGTGCGGTTCTCTGCTGGGGGATGCTTGCAAACGACTTTGTTGCTCCGAATTCGTGCAAACTTGCGTTTTCACCGTGTGTTTGCTCGTTACGAAAGGGCACTGACTGCAGATGCACGGTCGGTTGCGCCGCCCGAATAAAAATTGTTTATTGCCTCGTCTCGATTTCTCTTTACTGTCCAACGGGGTTGACATGTTCTCACACCGTCGACGTCTTGTTTTTAGCGAGGACCCAACTTTTGCAAACCTTGCAACTCGAAAAGTAGTGCGCGAAATTGACCACACAAATGTGTAACCCCGTGGGAACGAATACAGAATGTATCGCTCCAAATCGCTAAATCCTGCTCCCATCGAACATTCCCGAAACTGCCACTTTGCAAAATTCGAGAAATACTGAGCCTGCAAAAATGAAGTTGCCTAGTTTTTTGCTTTCCGGTTCACTCTGTTTCCTTATGCTTTCTGAATTGTTTGCGAAAACGGACTGATAGGTCAAATCATGCCGTTGTCATTGGTAAACCATTTTTCTTCTCGATTTGCTTGCAGATGCTTCTCGAGGTCTACTAATTTATGTATGTAGTGCGTCCAGTCTCATGGGAGGTTGGAGGATCATCTTAAACAACTATACACCATATACAGCACTCTCCCGTATAATAGATACCCTCATCTCTTTCGTCCTATCTGTGTCCATACTTAAAGGGGCCCTGCATGGACTTTTTGTCTGGTTTTCAATTTGCACCGAACCTGAGCGCACTGAACGTAGTAACTTAGTGAAACTTTTCTTTTCTCGAAATTCGCTTTATTTTAAAAGTTATAGGCAAATTAAAATTACAAAAACAAGCAAAAAATAACCTCGCTCATGACGTCCTTGCTTGCTTGAGTGGCCGTGAACTAGAGGGGGGTAGTGGGCTCATCGCGAGCGCTCACGGCTGCCGCAGTCCGTGTCGACGGCGCGAGAGGGCGCCACTAAAGCATGATCTGGATAGGCTGTATGCAGCGGGCAGCCAGAGCGGCTCTCATTGCATTTGCTGCGCGATTAAACACTAATTCGGCATGACACTTCATTGGCCATAAACGACAGCAAACACGGGGTAAAGGTCAGTTCAGAATGGGAGCCACTTCGCGCTGCCATACTGCGAAACGGCCAAACAGCAAGACAAAGCTTGTCGTCGAAGGCCTTCGGAACGCTCGGAGCCGGTCGGATCCTCCTTTTTCATACGACCGCAGCGCCACCGCATACATCCGGGACCTTTCCGTGTCGGCGCCTGATCCCACTACTCCTTTCTAGTATGCGCCGCCTTTTCCACCGCTTGGTGGCAGGTATGTCGACGGGTCATTTCTTGCTTCCGTACTTTGTAAACTGCATTTGTTTCTTTTCTGATCTAAATATACTGAACAAAAACTACTTTTATAAAATAATTGAAACGGTTCGCGCCACTTATATTATGTATTTCGACTAAAAAGAAGGTTTTAGCGGCTCTGACCAGTAGTAAGCCCAGGATCAAAGACGTCACATTTTGCGCGCTTTCGGTACCGCGGGTCGCCCTCGTCGGTGGAGAAGGTTTCCGCGTCGTCCGGTTAAATTATGACGCACTGATATTTAGTTACTCTCTCTGTGCCCGTCGTCGGTGGAGAAGGTTTCCGCGTCGTCCGGTTAAAATATGACGCACTGATATTTCGTTACTCTCTCCGTGCCCGCTGTCTTGCCCGAACTTCAAGAGACGTGGAAACGGCAAAAGGTAGACGCTTAAATATGATTGCAGGGCCCCTTTAATAATATTGTCAGCTAGGATGAATGTATGTTTGGTTAAATTATCATTGAACAGGTCTATGTGATTCCTGAAATGGAGGAGCTGTTCTGAAACAAGGGAATAGATTTAATGAATTGGCAG
>JAZHYW010033834.1:0-19483 GCA_037355805.1 Ixodes ricinus | reverse complement strand
TTAGCGTGACGTCACGGTTGTCACTACCGAAGCTATCATTTCGGTTTTCCTAACTTTGTAGCCAAGGCGAGCTGCAACCGGCACTTCTGGCCGGCCTGCTTATATTTTGGGCCATTGTCTAGAGGGCCACCCGCACTAGCGAGAAAGGGCGCGCGGCGCGCCGATCGCGTTGAAAACGCGCGTTCCGGAAAATCGGTTGAGCGCGTGAAATCATGCGCTCGCTCGAATCGCTTCAAGAGTGCGCGAGGCCTGCCGTGCTGTCACGTGACGACTACGCCACGATCGGCAGTGCCATGCGCGTTTTCTCGCTTAGTGTGGGCGGCCCTTAAAGGGCACTGACACCCCAAAGGTCGTATTTTTTTTATTGTCTAAAACGACGCAAGTTGTAGTCATAAACACGCAAAAAAAACCGCATCGCGAAAAAAAATTTTCCCGCGCGCGCGCGCGCCTTTTTATTTTTGGCGTTTAAATCTCCCGCCGCTACCTCCTTGCTTCTTTTGATCGATGACGTCAAAAATCAGGAAATTTAGAAGCTTTGTAGGCGGCATTTCTATAACATTTAATAACGGCAATCGTAAAACATGTTTTTTAACGCAATTGCGAACGCACTATGGCCCCTCTTTTTGAAATACCGAAAATCAGAGTTCGGTGAGATGTCCCTTCCTAGATTTGTGTCCTCCCTCAGAAAACTCGGCGGCGCTCGAGCAGATGGGCGAGTCGGCGAAGAAACCGGTTTTTTCCCGCGCCGGCTCCCTTCTATCCCGCCAGCTCGCCTCCTCCTCGCATCGGGTCAGCGGAGGTCCGAGAAAAAGTCGAGTCGCAGGAGACCGCAAAATTTGACTGACTGCACTGGCGGGGATCGCGCGGGAACTTCAAATTCGGCATTTGGAAATTGTTTTTTTAATTCACAAATACTGAATTCCCAAGTTTCGAATTTTGAGGGTAATGTCCCGGCACCGTTTTCAATCGTTTCGGATAATAAAAAAAATATGATTTTGATGTGTCAGTCTCCTTTAATAACGCATAACCTACCACTAACATGTATATTTATTTTTCATTCCTATTGGAGTGTAATAGTTTCTAACGGTAAAGTGCAGTGGTTAGGGCGTGACGTGGGTTCCCGAAATACTATTGTAATATAAACGTCAATCTGGGAAAACAAAATCATAACAGAAACGAAAAAGAGCGAATGTTTTACTAGCACCACGCGCAAGTTCTTTTGTTTTGCTGAGCGACAAACCACGCGCAACGTACACGAACGCTCAAAATGGCGTCGCCCAGATATCTTTCCGGAAACTTTCGTTGCCCATCCATCGGACGCCGGCTCTTCATAAACGGTGACGCTGCGGGGTGCCACGTGATCGTTCCTTCGTTCCATTTCCTCACTTAATCTAAGACAAGTGTTACTGACAAATGGATGGATTGATCGGTGTCTTTAGCCGTCTAAACCTTACTTGGACAAAAATCCGAGCCGGCAGTAGGCTACAAAACCTTCATTTAGCGAAAGTTTATTTTACAAAAAAAGAGCCTTTTTTCTCGGGTTAACCAAGCAGCGAGCCTTTGACCGACATCTGAAACTGCCAATTCATCATCACGCTTCCTAGATTTAAGTAAGTGGCTATCCGTCAAACCTAACTTCAAAACAAGCGCCCTCTATTTCCTTTTTTTTTGTAAACCGCTTTGTTAAATTTTTTTTGCCGAGAGAGGAAAATAAATTAGCCGAGAAATTCGACGGGGAATTTACATACCTTACGAAAAAATTCCATAAGGCAGCTCGTGGAGAGCGCAATTCATTATAGGACCATCATGTATGCGGCCTCTTGCTCTCTCAGCATGTACCACCTGACGCTAAAGAAAGAGGGAGAGGGTGACGCAGTTGCTCGCACGCCTCCGCTCGGCGTCTCCTTCGTCGCCTCCAAGGTCACCTCTGTCGTCTGCTGCAGCTGAGAACATTTATAGTGTTCATACAATTGCTGGGAACATCTATACAAGGTGTTTCCAGCAATCCTCTCGGCGCCGCGGAAGGCGATGCAGGTTTTACAAAAGGTTCATTACTACGGTGCAATGCATGTTAGAAACCCGAGGTTAGCGGTCGTACGAAACGGGTAAATTGATCTCTGCAACGGGAACACCATGTTTTGTATCACGCCAGGCTATACTCCTGCTGTCTGAACCCACACAAAATTTTTCTCACCTTTGTGATAAAAGTTTGAGCGCACGGTTTTGAAAAATTTACGTAGCGAAGAAGGCAATGTACGAATATATTTCGCCGCTTCTTTTTTAGCATTCTAAATAACTAGCGTTATTTGGTACTTCATTTTAAATATGTCCATAATGAGTGCAAAAACAAAAGGAACCCAATTAAACTCTCAAGCCACTCTCACACTGCTAACGTATCTCGCAAAAGTACAGCTTGCTCTATGAGGAGTGTTTCTTCCCAGGACGGCCTCGCCACATTGCTCATACAAAAGTCTATCTGCAAACAGCTTAGCTTACATATGAAGCAAAGGGACTTCCAACAACTCGAGGCCTGTCCGCAGGTACTTTCTCTCGCCACGTCGGCAGCGAACAACATGTATTTTGTATGAAATGAAACCGGAATGAATTTCTGGAAGGCGGCCCGTTGGTAGTTCCAGCTTCCGCCGCTAGTAGCTCTTATAGCGGCGCTCCTTACCAGTCAGTTTAGCGACTGCAGTCGTCCGCTATGGTTCCAGCGGCATGTTGCAAATTTTTTTCTCCGAGTGCTTCAAAACCAGTCCGGCAGTGTATGATTTGAAGCAGCAGCGTGTGGCCGTGAAATTCTGCTTTTATTTAGGGAAAACGGGTGGAGGAAACTCCTGCAATGCATCAGACATCTTATAAAGAAGACACTATAAAGAAATCGCGGGTCTACGAGTGGTTTTCTCGCTTCAAGGTCGGTGCATTACTGATCCACGACCGACCAATCAGGGCGACCCTCAGCCCCCTCAACTGATAATAACATCGATAAAGTTTGGTCATTGTTCACTCCGCGGGTTCGTTCCTCCTTTGGGCGACGATCGCCAAAATCAATGAGGCAGAAAGGACCCGATCTGTGATGAAGCAGGGGGTGGGGGTCCATCACGACGGTACTCCAACACACACTGTTCTGTAAGTGCAACAAGTTCTAAAAAAGAAATAGCATGACGCCGCTTCGTTCTCTCCCCCCCCCCCTTTATTATCACCGGACCTCGCTCCGTGAGACTCTTTTCTGTTCGACCCCATTAAAAAAAGGCCCGAAAGGAAAATGTTTAGTGAATGTGGAAGGTGCTTCAAATCAGACTTTGGAAAAACCGAGCAATGATTTTGAAGCGCTTGGGAAGAACTTTTACGACATGCCGCAAAAAATTTAGCGGACGACGCCGGTCGGCAAACATACTCGGAAGGTGAGCCACTAAGCGCTGCTAGCGGCGGAAGATGGTACTGCGAATGACACGCGCTTTAAGAAATTCATTCCTGTCACTCCTGGGTCGCGCCTATACTATGGACAGTGTGGAAGTATTGTAACTTGGGCGTGTTAGTATGATGACATGGTGAACAGAACAGCGCACAAAAAGACGAGGACAGAGAAAAGGAACCGCGCTTGTGTGTTGTGCATGTTCCTTTTCTCTGTCCTCGTCTCTTTGTGCGCTGTTCTGTTCACCATGGGCAGTGTGACCGCGGCTCAAGAGAACTAACTGTCTTTTTTTCAATAGCAAATCGGGGTGCAGCATAGCTAGCCTCCCTCTTTTTCCAAAAGTATACGCCTTTCCGGAGCCTACCACCCAAGCAAATATTGCCGAGTCACTGGGCAGTGGACTCATGCACGGCGTCTAACGCGATTTCCTGCGCGTGCTCAAAACGCCCTCTACGGCCCAGCAGAAAAAGACGACCGAGCGACGATTAGTTAAAAAGGTCCAGCGTATACAAATAACAGCCTCGAGTGTTGCCAAGCAAAAAAACGTCTTAGTGTAACTTTTTTTTTTTTTAAATAGTAAAAAAAGGTACTCCGAAACGTTATGTAGAATAAACTTCACAGTGCGGCGAAATGCAGAAAGTTCATAAAACGTGATTAAAGACACCTTTACATTCAACGATGGACCGACTGGGAAAGACAAGTTGTGACTCAGGATGACGATATTTGGGTATATCGAAGCATGTTTTCCATTCCGATCCTTATTTTGTCCCGCTATTAATTTAGCGGGACTTGTGTCAGTAAATATTGCTATCACAAACATCCTGCCTCCCATAGTTGGCTTGCAAGGTATCTTTAAGTAGACTACTTATGTTTGTACCGCGTTAAAAGAAAGTCAATTTCTGGGGTTTTTACGTGCCAAGAAGACATTTTGCACGCCCACAGTGGACTGAGAACAAATTGGGACCACCTGGGGATACTTACACATGCTGACAAAACCTCGGTTATATGCTGCTTTCTCCGGCGTGAGTTTCCGTCAGATTACGGGCACCTCGGTTGGGATTCGAACCTGCCACCTGAGCACCCGTAGGCCTCGAAGTAACCGAGGTGGCTCGTTATCAAAACCCGTTCTACAGCCCAGTAAAATGTATCGGAGCACGCAAGAAGCGAATACTGTAATAGTATATAGCCCATCGTGTAATAATCGCAGCCTTGTAGCACAAAAGTGTGGTTAATGAAAGAGAACATGCCAGGTCCGTTAATAATTTTGGTGCCGTTGCTTTCTTCTTTGAAACGGAATACAAAGGTGATCCGAAACGCAATTTCAAATCACCTATTAAGTATGGCAGTGTCGTGCCATACTATAAAGTGCGAATTAGAAAGAGACTCACATGCAATAATGAGCGCACCAAGAAAGACAGTTCGCGGCATAGAGCGGCGCAAAGTACGTATATTAAGAAAACATGTTTACCAGATTCGTTAAAATGCTTTTCAAATGGTTTATCTATTTCATCTCGCTTGAGTGCAATAAATAAATATTGCTGCCATACACATCTCGCCTTCCATATGCTAGCTTATCAGGTATTTTCGAGTGGGCTACTTAAGGTCGCTTTGCGTTCAGAACCCCTCAGTAAGTCTATGTTTCGAAGAAACTGCACGTACCCTAAAACCGGAGATAAAGTCCACTCCGCCAATCAGCGAGTTTAAGCCATTTGGCGGGAAAAGGCTTCGGAGGTCTATCAATCTATATTTACGCTAGTCTAAGCGCCTGATCTCGAAGGGTTAGAAGAAGCGTTTCGCTGCATTCCAAATGGCGGGCCCCCCACGAAGCCAGTCCGAGCATGCGACTGCGCCGCAAATGTGAACAACGACCGTCTTTTTATGTCAGCACGCGGGAAAATTAATCCCACCCGCCCGACACTGATTCAGACATGTAGCAAGAAGTTCTCCACGGCAGAGTTACAAATGTAGGGACATGCACGCGGCCTCTTTCTTGACCTTGGCAATCCCGGGAGCTATGATCTGTTTCAACTTGCGATGGAGCGCAGCGGATGCTGCGAGCCATCCCAGGCAATCCGGCGAACGTGTCATGCTGTGAACGGCCCCAGGCGTCGCTGCGCCCTTCCCAAGGTCACGTGACACGTATGCAGCATCGGATTGGCTGGGATGGCTCGTAGGGTTTGCTGCGCTCCATCATAACTGCGAAACAGACTATAGTCAGGGCTGCGTATCGCGTCAGGCCATCGGTATTGGGTTGGCCTAAGCGACGTCCAGACTTTTCGGAATATACGCATGCAGGGTATCCAGGAATACAGTCACGTAGATCTCCACCTGGCGTTCTAGAGACGAACATAAATTCTTTCGCTCTCGACATGCGTTCATATTTGTTATGTGCTCTACACAAATTGCCTCTTAGTGTAAAGGATGGCATGGAAAATCGAAATGGAGTGCGGGAGCACCTTCGTACAAGATGTTTTAATATACTTTTTTCTACCGCTACTAGTGCTTTTTTATCATTTGCTGATCGCCATGAGTTCATAGAGCCTGGCAAAGCGGAAAATACAAATATCTTGTTTAACAAATGAATCCTACAGCATAGTAAAAATGTGCTACCAGCCGAGTGTCTATTTTCAAGATAGTTTCAAAAGACTAGACGCGATAATCTCATTCTAATAATGTGATGATCATGTTATATGTGCAGGATAGGATTAACTTTAAACTGTTTTCATTCGTACATTATGGATGGGAACGAACGGTTAGTTGATGGTGTATTGTTGAGTGTGCCACAAGAGACAGCGAGTTTTAGGGTGCCAAGAAGTAACACTCATTCAGCCAGAAGCGGTAGGGGCATTCATTTGCAGAGATATCGTGTTATTCACAAGTGTTTCGAATGCGGACGCCCCAAACCCAATCAACATCTTTTCCTAAAAAAACATAGCTTTATATTTAAAAAAAAAGGAATATCAGTAGCACTTTACTAGCCACCTGCACAGTTTTAGATGACAATATTAATATTAATGTAAAAAGCATTTTTTCTGACAGACTTTGGAGTAGCTAGATATTAGTGGAAACAACTTGTCAGCAGGTAATACTAAGATGATATTGCATTACTTTACTGCGAAGCTTTTCCCACTGAAATGAATATCACACGCGAGTACAATATTATATAATGGTTACGATGAATATTGGACTGAGATGGACGTCGGCTTATAGATAATGTCATTTCTTGCATTCTGCTAGCGTCACATTCTCACAAACCAAGAGTTTTTGGCGAAGTGTAATTTATTTAAGCGGGCAAGAAAGATACGTCTTTAATTTTCATGAACCGACCAAGCTACGACTAAGTATGGGCAGAAAAATAGTCTCACGCTTTATTAACACACGGGTGGCACTCGCAAATATTGTCGCGGATGGAAGCCAGTCGACCAGCGTAAAACTGAAAATAAAAGATTAATCGCCGAACTTTTAACAAAATCAAGAGAAAGAATAAGCGTCGGAAAATCAGAAGCGGGCGTCGCGGCGTCGACGGGACAGGTGGCTTGAGCAAGGTTGCCAGACAAAACCTGTAGTCGTCGGCAGAGTGAGTCGGCGAAGTGACGTTAGTCTCCTTATCTGCTACCCTCAGTATCTCGAATATTTGAGCTAGAATGTTCGAGAGTCAGCTAGGATGAGACTGACTTGGCAAGGTCAAGTTGGCCGCCTTCTCTCTTGCGCAATAAACTCCAACCTTCTTAGATGTAGGGAGAAGCGTTCTTCCTCGGTCATGCACTTCGCGTTACTCCTCCCTTTAAAAGTGCATCAGCCCTGATGCAACCTTAAATAATTTAAGGGATAGCTAAACCATACAACAGTAAACAGTAAACTGCTGGGTCGTCTGAACCATGAATAATCCTCAGTCATATCGGAGCAAAGTACGGCTTGAGACGAGCGACGTGACCCAGACGGGTGGTGCACGAAACACCCGATGTCAAAAGCCCCGTGTCCAATGCCCCGCGGCAAACGCCCCGTCCTTTTTGCCCCGCTTTCAAAAGCCCCAGTTTCAGAAGCCCATGACGCGAATCCCCCGTGTCAGGTGGCCGGGTCCTCAACGTAACAACGGAGCATTCCGCTTATTACTAAGACACAGTAAGTGTGCACGCGAGCTTGTGTAACGTAATCATGCCGTAGCCGGGACTCAAGTAAGGACTAACTGGATAAAAGTTCCTGCTCTTCAGGCGTGCACTAAACATATTCACGTCTTGCGACGTTAAAAGTAAAAATAAGCAAGAAAAAAAATAGCAGTCTCTGGCAAAACATTTGAAGAAACTATTATCAATAAGCATTGAACCGAAGCTTTCCTTGACTCTGAAGCACGCGCGGATTCACAGTTCCGACGAAGTGGGTTCTGTCAAAACTGTTAAACCGCAGCTCATGGCGCCATACTTATCACAGCACCAAACACCAGTTTTATTTTTCTTATGTCGTTCTAAAAAAATATTTGTACTCATCTAGGTAGATAAAGTCTATAATTCTGCGTGTGAGTATGCCTCTATGACAGAGGAGTGCATCGCTGGTGATGCAGATTTCTTTTTTTCACTTAAAATACCTCTAGTAGACCCTGAACATGGGACATGAAATATGGAACAATGCTGGTTGAAGCGCGAAGAGGGTGGGGCGGGGTAGTGAGGACGGGGCTTTTGGCACGTGGGGAATACGGGACGGGGTAATTGAACGCGGGGTTTTCGAAACGTGGGGCTAATGACGCGGGGCTTTTGCGACAGGGATTCTGCACGCGGGGCAATCGTGCTAGCACCCCACCCAGACTTGTGCCTATCTCAAATACTCTACTCAAGATACTGTATCTTAAATACTTTTTGAAGTATCTTGGTATCTTGCAAATACTCTTGATCGAGAGTATTTAATACTCTATTTTAATTACAATTCCGAGTATCTTGTACTCATTATCTTAAATACATTTTTGACATTCCGACATTTTCCGAGTTTTTCGGCATGAAGTGGCGTGGGCGTGGCACGAGCAAACGTGAACATTCTTTCGAGCAACCGGATCCTGTTGCTAGCTCCGATTAGCTACGGTGACTTTAACTGTGACTCATATTTCAGCCCAAAGTTCGTACAATGAAGGTTCTCCCCGCGCCTTCCCAAAGGCGCCAAAAAATCTTCAAATAAAAGGTGTGGTTTTACGGAAGTAAAGATGCCACCCTGAGGCGCAAGCAGACCGGGAAACGACCTACGAGAACAATGCAGACTTGAGTGTCAAGAAAATAACAAATAGAAAAAAATGAGAAGCGGACACACACAAAAAAGTAGACATTTTTGTTTTGCTTTTTGTAATATTTGACCCCGCTAAAGCAAAACGTCGAGTTTTTTCTTCTTCTTTTCTTTGTGTTATTAGTCCGGCACTTATTGCTTTCGCGAACACTGTCTGTAAGCGAACATTGATAAGCAGAGAACAGTACAGGAAACGAACTAGGAGCTGGATTACCTCTCAAAATGCCAACAAAGTGTCCCCCAACAGTGAGTGCTTTTCTGAACGCAACCTACTTGAAGAAGGTGCGACCACTGCCGTGGCTATTTTGTGGGTTCTCTTTGTTATCCATTCACTCATGTCCGTTCCCCAAGTTCGTTTATAGTGAACTTCCCGTATACACGAACTCATCCTGTTACGTCACCGCGCGGTGGTGGCGCAGTCAGTCGCACTTCCGGTCTGGGGCTGTGGGCGGAAGGCCCCGTGTGAGGCGTGTATTCCTGCGTTGTTTTGAAAACAACCTGACGAAAACATGCCTTTTCGTTAAACCGCCGCGACTGGGGTTGTACCAAAAGAGTCGAGAAAGGTTTGAAGATCAATTGCCATGTTCTCGGTTCGTCCGAGAACGTGGATATGTGCCGTAGAAATGTAAACCAGACGCCGCCGGACCACAACTGCTTGGGCGGGGAGCACTTTGGGTTGAATTCACGGATACTTCTGGTCATCAGATTTATTTGTTTTGTTCCAACATGAACGCCAGGAAAACCGTCAAGTTGTGCGGCCCACCTGCGGACTACGTTCAGTGCGTCTTGAAGTTCGAACGGCCGTCTGATCGTTCGAACTGTCGCTCTGCTCTTTCAAACGCTTCTGCTTGTCGTCTGTCCTCTTAGACGACACCGGCCCATAGACCAAATGTTGGCCCGGTACTTGCGATAAGAGGTAGGTGCAGGCCTCAAAAGACTTAAGTTTGAAGGTTGGTAAGCAGGCTCGATGTAAACAGTAGATACAAGGAGATGTTGATCACTTGTTACCAGTGACCATCACCGACTTGTTATGCCTAATTCAGTTGGTCCGATTCTGCTTGCGATTTTCAGTAGTCGACGTCGACCATCTCAGCTACGGTTCACGCTTTTGCAGCCCGAGCGCGACGTCGCGACTGAAAATTGCGAGCGAAATTCTCATCATGTAAATCAGGCTTTAGCGTACGATCTGCGGCGTCCACGCGGAATGAATCGCCGCATGTCAGATTATTCACGCGAAGTTTTGCGGTGTAACGAGCCTCGTTGATTCTCGCTGACGCCTGCTCATGTAGTTAGACATTGCCAGGAAGACGTAGAATCAACAATTCGAAAGCGATAAAGGGCAGGGGACTCACACTGACGCCGATAACATCGCATTTCACCGGTTTGTTTATGGGCGACGGCGAGCTTGTTGCCCACACCCCCATCGCGCATGCGCGGCGCCGGTGGCGTCCGCTAGGGGCGCTCCGGCCGCTCCGGTTTGTTTGTAAACATGAGTTGGTGTATAGGAATATGGATTGTAGTTAAACGATGCGTCCAAGGTGCGCCGCAGGATGCGATATTCAGCGATGTCACTATTGACGAAGCGCTCTGACCAGTTGTCACCCCACACCTCGGTATTGACAACACAGGGTCTGGGCACCGTGCTGCTGCATTGTTCATGCAGGCCGGAGTGGTAACAAAGAGGCCCTCCTCCCACATACCGGAGAACACGAACTCCAGCCGAACACTGATGACGTGTTCGGTTAGGTCAGCCGAGCTGAGCCATTGTATTTGTTGTCCCCAACCATCTAGTTTCAGGATTAACCGCTTGGGGCGCCACGTCTGATTCCTCCCAAAGCGACCTCTTTCGTGTTGTCGCAGAAATGTTTTGTAACGTCTATCAGTGATATTGTTGTGTTCCCGGACATTTCATCGAACGCCGTTTCGCCAACAACGTTTCATCGAAAAATGGACGTTTCATCGAACGCCGTTTCATCGAACGCCGTTTCCACGAATCGCTGACGGCCGTTTCATCGAATGTCTTTATATAAGAAGTGTGAAAGATGCACTTTTATTCCCGGATCGAGTGCATTTCGCGTCATTCACCCATTTCATCGTCAGGTTTTTTAGTGTCCAAACTTGTAGCTGTTACAATTTATTTGATGCCAGAACCCATGAGGATATTTGTACCGATCTTTATGTTTGTTTCGCATATTATGCTTATCTGTTCTCCTCTGTATTACCGATGGGCCTTGGGGGTATTGTAACAAATAAATACAAGTCGCCTCCCGGTAAGAGCGCACTCCAACTCATGGAGGCCAGAGCAGGCGGCTTAGGTTTTGGCAGGAGCAACAACTTTAGCTATGAGCGCCTCCTAGCCTCTCATGTCTCTTTCTATTGATACTTTTTTACTGCCCGAAGCTTGCATTAGCTAAAGCTGAGGTGCTATTTATGAAACGACACCGAAAACATTGTTTTTTTTTAGTTCTAAGACTCAATTAAGTCAAAAGTATGTACGTCACTTCAAATTTTATTGGAAAACTTTCGGGGCTCATGTGTTGTGCGACAGCCATTCACCGTTTCAAATGATGAGCAACCGCTCTCAAAAAGTCCCCCACAGCCATGCTCCAGTCTGTTCTCATAAAAAAAGGCGGACCTCTCATTTCTTGGCACTATGGCATTCTTCTGGCGAGGAGGCTCTTGGGAACTCAGCATCGCCTCCAGCTTGTCTTCCGTCAGTTGATGTTCTGCGGCGAGGCAAGTGAAAACTTCCAGAACCCGGGATGGGCACCTCCGACCAGCTTCAGAAGCGGAATGCCACCCTGGCGTTCGATAAGACGGCGTTCGATAAAACGGCGTTCGATGAAACGGCTTCGATGAAACGGTGTTCGATGAAACGGCGTTCGATGAAACGGCTTCGATGAAACGGCGTTCGACGAAACGGCGTTCGATGGAATGTCCGGTCCCAGATATTGCCACGCGCGTTGCCCAGCGAGCGCGTGGCCGAATGGTTACCGCGCTTGGCCTCGCGCGGAGGCTCCGGGTTGGATACCAGAAACGGACTTCCTTTATTTATTCCTCAACTTAACATTCTGGTAAGTTCGAGAATTTTGTCGCCTGATCGAGTTACGAATGTTTTACGCGCCGAACTTTCCACGCCGAATGTTCAAAAAACCGCGGGTACAAAAGGTGCTCCGAGCGTCGTTCCGCAGTCAGTCTCGCCCCAGCGGCCGATCCTGCTGTTTCACCGACATCGACTGCCTGCGACGCTAGCCTTTCTCTATTTTATTTTTAGAACAAGTTCGCCCCATTAAACGTTTGAGTTTCTTCAGTTATTCGCCGCCTCATCATTTATCATTCGTGATAAAATAGCCCTACGATAATTTTTTTTGTTTTGCGTTGTTGCATGCTAATAAACCATTCTGGTAACCTGAGATATGCGTAGCTGCATAATTATCGTTGTCGATGGCGTCGATACAAATTAAGCAATGCAGTATCTTCAAAAGTAACTCGAAATACATTTCTAAGTATTTGTACTCTACTCAAGATACTTTAGAGCGATAGTAACTTGAGTAGTATTTTAGATACTTTATGAAGCAGGTATTTAGTAACTCAACTTAAATACTTTTATCGAGTATTTTGTCCAACACTGCGTGCACCACATCGGGTCGTGGCTGGTGGCGTCCTGATGGTCAGGTTCAGTCGGGCAGCACCTCGTAGTTCAAGTCCCCGAGGCGACGAATAATAACCTTGCAGGGCCCGAAGTACCGTTTTAGTAGTTTCTCGCTGGCAGCACGGCGGCGAATAGGTGTCCACACCCATACTCTTGTCTTCGGGCTGGAAGTGGATGTCACGACGGCGGAGGTTGCACCGGGCAGCGTCGACACGCACGTTGTTGGCCTCGAATACGAAGTCGGGCGAGCTGGCGGAGCTCTTCTTCTCATTCAGTGACGATATGGACGTCGTCGCTCCTGTCGTCAAAACGTCTTATGTGGAAGCGTTGAGTCGAGCATCGTCGTCACCTTTCCTCCATGCACAAGCCGAAATGGTGTCACTCCGGTGGTGTCCTAACCGCCGTGTTCTAGGCAATAACGTGACATAGGGCAACACCACGTCCCACGTTCTTGTGCTCTACGTCGGCATAGTAGATTGAGATCATGTCGGAGATATCTTGTCGAGACGCTCCGTTAAGGCCTGTCCAAACAGGAGAATACAGACGTCGTCAGGCAACACGACTCCGACAAATCGTTCGGCGCTCCGTTTCCCGCCGCCTTCTTTTTGCGGTGGGGGGGAAAGTTCCCCCGTCAAATCTCGCCCGTGCACTCCACGGCGGCTTTCATCTGCTCATCACGTGGGTCCGGAGAGCCACTCACGCGCTCTGTTGGCTGTCAGTCAAGGCCTCCGCTGTTTTTGAAGTCCCGAAAACGGGAAAGGGAATGACACGAAGGTGTCAATCCCTTTCCCTGCGGGAAGCGAAACGCAGGCTTCGACGCAGGAATCTCCCAAACCACCCGAAGCCGGACCTCTTTGGCCGTCCAGCCGAGGCGAAGGCGGTAGCGAGGTCAACGAGCCGCGGGAGAAAACCAGTGGCAGGTGGCGTGTCACGTCAAATCGGACGAGCACCGACGTCAAAGAAAAGTGCAGGAGGCGAAAGAAAAAGTCGTGATGTTGACTTGCCCACAAAACTCGTGAGGCGACGCGACTCCTACAAAAATCGTCAAAATTGAAGTGTCCGCTTCAGTTTTAACGATTTTTACAGAAGTCGTGTCACCTGACGATTATGGTAATGTCCTGTTTGGACAGCCTTTAGCCCGTTAGTCTGCATTGGTTCGACGATGCATGGCTCTTGTGGCTGATGCCGAAGCATCTCTTGCGTTGACATGCACAAAAACGCTGTTCCTCCGTCTGAAAATTAAGATTTCTGAGCTCTGTGACGGAGAACGATAGACTCAACAAA
This sequence comes from Ixodes ricinus, assembly GCA_037355805.1. NCBI lineage: Eukaryota > Metazoa > Arthropoda > Arachnida > Ixodida > Ixodidae > Ixodes > Ixodes ricinus. Next base: position 5,867 of record JAZHYW010033834.1, on the reverse strand, counting down.
ACATTGCGGAACGATCCCACGATGTGATGTTTAGAGAGCGGCAGCTGCAGCTGCTCTTTCGTCGATATATGACGATTGATTTACATTGCGTGATCGTGCGTCCTGCGCTGATCTGATATGAAACGACGTTGCGTTAAGGATTTAGAGTCGATAGTTGTTGATAAACAAATAGTTTTAAGATGGTGATGTATTTTCCCGCCAAATTTAGCGGGGAAACTGAATCGGTTCATCGGTCACGTGACGTCAATTGTTCCGCTAGATTTAGTGGAACCTGGATACCTTCGGATCCAGCTGACGTCAGGGCCCTATGTTGCGCTTTTGGACTCCCAGAGACTAGGGAGAAGGAGTGACGTCAACAACGCTCTTGGATGTTGATTGGTAGATTTCGCTGATGACGTTATCTGCTAAGATACCGTCATCTCGCTAGAGATTTACGTTCATTCACACCTACGTCACTTCCTCTCTCCTAGTCTCCTGGGAGTCCAAAAGCGCCACATAGCACCCCTGGTCACGTGACATCATTTTCCCCCCCAAATTTAGCGGCGCAAGTTTTCGTTTACGCTCACACTCTAAGAAAAAATGGAGGCAAAATGTAGCAACGGCGCGTCTTCCTCCTTCTACTGACGCGCCCCCAAGCGGACACGAGAAGAAGGGAGGAACGAGACGTTTTACCCTTGCAGGCAGACGGGAAAGCTTTCGCCCTCCCAACCCATCATCTTTCGGTTTCGTTTTTCGAGCACGTCGCGCCTGTTGTTTAATAAATGTTTTTGACTTGATTTAGCTTCAGCAGCAGCCGAAGGCCGCCTGTAATTCCGTCTTCTAGTCCAAACGTGCAGAACATTTCGGTTGCATTGACGTTTTTATCACTAAATTTACCAAATGAGCAAACGAAGCAGCTAGAAACAGCGAAGTTCCGGAGCAGTGCCAGCAGCGCTAAGTACACTGGGTAAGATGGCCGTTTCCAGATTGCGGGACCCACGAGGAACCACGCGGAATTGTGTCGACGTTTTCGACGTTTTGGGAATTGCAGAAACTGCATCCAAGACAGGCAGGTTTTCCTGCCGGCTGCCTTGGTGCCTTCCGTGCTGAGTTTGGTTTTGTTTTCCGATGCCGATCGACGTGCGGATAGTGATGTTGGAACGCTGGTCTGAACAGTAGGCTCCTATCGTACAGTGGCCAATGTGACTGTCGGTTGTCTCCTCCCGAGAGCGATTGCTCTCTGGGGAAAGGACTGAACAGTACAAAATTATGACGGAAAGTGCGTATATTTACAGTTTGGAATTTTAGCATTAAAAAAGAATAGCACGTATAATCGAAAAAAAAAAAAGAAGAAGCTACCCTTTATTTTGCTGTTTAAATATACTACGGTTCCTGGAGAAACTGCCCTCCAAGTGGCGCGCTGGGATGAGCGCTAAACGTTTTCGAGCTCGCCACGGCGTACACTTAACACCTGCCGCAAGTCGCGGTTTTGACTGCATTCAAGTTGATCGAAAAGAGATTTCTCTGCCCGTGAAGCATCACTTCCAGCTGAGTGAATATCCGCTCTACAGAAATTAATTAAAGACGGAAATTGCAGCCATGCGCCAACAGCACAAATAGAAAAACAAACACTACAGTAGAAATACAGGCTACGACGTGCCGTACGGGGAAACAAGCTCATGGCTTCGAACTGCATTGGAGCGGCTTGATTAATTAGCTTTCAAATAATTACGGCATGATCGAGCGTTTACTTTTAATAAGAGATTCATCCCTGAGCTAATCAAAATACATTGCTCGAAAAATATCAACATGCTGGGAATATGTTTATTGCTTAGGCAGTCACCGAGATATTCCGCACGTTCAAGACGAACAGTATAAAAGACGGAAACGCAGAGCTCGGGTGTAGTGTTCGGGTTAGTGTGCCGTTGTATTGATATTATGTGCCATGTATATGTATGCTCTCAATGTATGTTCACCTGATGCTTGTAGTATGTCTTCATGTGTGTATAGTAAAGGTTCCCGAAGATCCCTTAGCGCAATGGTCGCCTAAAGAAATAAAAATATTTTTTGTAGAACATGAATTGGGCGTTACCTAGCACCACCTAGCCTAGCTACTTGCAATTACTCTGCTTGACCCTGCCATCTGGTGGCAAGCGATTTAACCTTCTTTTACGCTACGCAATAAACAAGGGCTACTGAGTTCGTTCTTTTAGAGTGGCGTTTGGTTTCGCGGATTGGTTTGCCATTCCTCCGTGATGTGCGGTTGACGAAGAAATTGTGACTCGAGGAACAGCAAAGGTAAGACGTAAAGTGCGTGAAGTAACTGGGTATCGGTTGTCTCCTTTTACCATCGCAGTGCTGACGACCAGAGGACTGAGTAACTGCTTTCGAAACGCAAGTTTCTGTACCTGCGTGGGGAATCTGGCTTCAGAAATATACACAGTTCGCGGAAAGCTCGTGTTACGCTTTTATTTGCTGCTCCTTTGTCCCGTACAAGAGATGTAGCGTCCTCGTGAAGCCTTATTGAGCTCGATTTGGTCGATTCAGGGCCGCGATAATGAGATGCAGGCGTCGGAAGGAACTATTTGCTCCCCTGACATGCTTCAGGGACGAACGTTTCTCCCTTTCTAAAGGAACACAGATTACAAGACCCTTCCTCCCCTTGAGGAGGACTATCGATACCTTTTTTTCTAAGAATGCACGCCGTTGAGAAACCGGGAGACGGGCCACAAACAGCTGCGGCTGAGAAAACTCTGCGGCTTTGGATACGGAAGGGCTTTCGTTTCGGCGTATCGCGCAAATCGCCGTTCACACATATGCAACCGAGTAAGACCGAGAGAGACAAGACCGGTTTTGAAGCCTCTTGCGACATATGCAATCCTCTTGGAACCGGATGCGCTCCAGCGCATCCGGTCCCAAGACGTCTCAAGAGGCCTCAAAACCGGTCTGGTCTCTCTCGGTCTTACTCGGTTGCATATGTGTGAACGGCGCTGAAGATAATAGGGAGTTTTAGGGAACCGTTTTTGCACACCCGATACGGTACGATAGGCCCTCCGGTACGAACTGCGCATGCGCTACCGCAGAAGACACCCACATGTGCAGTTCGTACCATATCGGATGTGTAGAAACGGTTCCTAAAACTCCCTAATACAAAGTCTAATACAAAGTTTTAGGAAACCGGAACAAAATACGATCGATAGACAAACGCGATCGATACCTTGTGAATTGATCGGTTGCCTTGAAACGGCTTTGGGGGAACCGTATTTGCGGACTGTTGCAGACGATCAGCTACCGGTCGCGCCCCCTTGCAACGGAAGCCGGCATCGACCCTCCTTGAGAAAAAGAAAATTTGCGTGTATATGGGGGGTTTGGGAATCGCAGAATCTGAAGTAAATAAAATTCGCATCTCGGAAATATAGAGAAGCTTACTTTATATCTCTACTCATAGTGCGTCTCATTTTCTTTTACTGAAATGAATGCGCTTTCATTATACAAAACCTGGCACCCCATGGCGTGTCGCCACTGGCACTGGGAAGTTTTAGAGAGCCTCAAGTAAGAGTACGTTCAACTCAAACCATGGAAAAAGTTTGAAATTTAATGGCGACGTTAAAAGCGGCGGAATATACACTCTTTCGCGTTTAAAAAATGCTTATCTTATCAGAACACGAATAGTATCTATAAAAAAGTGTTATTTGATTCTTTACGTAAAAAGCTTTAAGCATCTCCCGGGCTGTTTATGACCAGATTTACGTTGCAGAACCACCCATAGCCCCAACCCCACAGCAAACTTTTGCAATTTAATGGCTCCCATAAACACGTACCCCGATCTAGCAGTTGAACACTCTCTACTTGAGGCTCTCTACGGAGTTCTAAATTGTTCGTCTGCTAAAGGAGCGAGACGATATTTTCGAGAACACTGGCATTCGATTTGATTGACGACAACTTGGAGTTGGCTCTGTTTGGAGAAAACAATTTAGAAAATCTTATTTTGTACGACTGTCTGCGCACTGAGAGAAGGCGGTTGTTGGCGACAAGGCATGGGACGTTCGACCAGGCGTCGAGGGAAGAGGAGGACGAACTCTGTAGTTTGTGCTACGCCGCAGGTTTCTACAGTACTGGACTATAGCAAAGCAGACGAAGTTGGCGTACTCGATTAATTTGATATGCATTCTGATAACTTCCAATCGCTCTTCTCAAACGGTCTTATTTACCACTACCGATACCCTTTGGAACGAATTTAAAGTAGCCTTTCAGTTGTGCATCTCAAACTTTATCCCAACTAAGACGAAAAGAATTTTCAGGAAAAACCCTTGGATAACGCGAGAAATTATGCACGTGAAACGTAAAATAAAAAAAATAGTCAGAGTGCAGGCGAGCTGGTGTAAGTTGAACATGATTGTAAACCTGAGACTGGGGCAGAAGAGAACACAACAGAAGGTAGAAAAAGAGGAGGCAACGTCTCAAACTCAGCTGCAAAGTTTATTTCGTACACGCCTTTTATACCACAATTCCAACGCCGTCTCACAAAAAAAAAAAAGGAAACAAATTGACAAGCGGACAATGACATTTCGGTACACCTTCTCTTATCTCCCTTGACCTCGTCTCCGAAACACTCACACAAAGGGCCACAATCTAGCACAACCACCGCCACCCGGCGAACGTCAGTGAATCACTACTTAACACAAAGAAAGGGTTTGACCTTGAAAGATGCGTTTCCTCTAGCAACTCAATCAGTCCAAAGAAACAATACTGGACACTGCTAACAGTCGGAACCTGGGGCCATCTCCAAAACTGAGAACGACATTGCCCTCCTACAACGAACCACAATAGGCTAAACACCGCGACTTTCTCGAGCATATCCAAGAATACACATATAAACACTGCTAACTAAAAAAAAAAAAAAAAAACATTACAAGCGTAGAAATTGTTTACATTCGTTCCCAAACTGCAATGACGCCTGACTTATACAGTTGCCAGACGTTTTTATCCGAATTGTTTCTTGTACTACACGTTTCATATCATTACGTTCTTTGTGAATTATTTCCGTTTCAGACCAGTTGGCTTTACAATTATTACACTCTAGAAGGTGCCTTGCTAACTCGGAATTGGACGCGTTGTTTTTCACATTCCGTTTGTGTTCCGTCAGTCTATCGTTTACACATCTCGAAGTCTGACCTACGTATTTAAAACCACACTCCAAAGGAATCTCATAAACCACAGAGTTCTCACACGAAACCGATTTTTCGCGATGTGCCTTCTGGCAAACTTCCTGTTTTGATTCAAAAGGTGTAAGTTTGCATAACTTAAAATCGGATGTGAACACTGTTTCTACGCCAAACGTTTTCGCCGACGCTCTTATGTTATGGGAAATATCGTGAAAATACGGTATAGCAACTCGTCGGTTCCTCACACTCGGTTCATCCCGCTTTTCTTTGATTTGAATAGAAAGTTGTCGTTTTAGAAAAGTTTCCTCATATCCCGCGTCCTCTAGTCTTCCCCATTGTCTTTTTAAAGCTTGACTCATGAAATGGGTACATGATCTTTTAGCGCATTACCGATTAATGATTTCGCAACTCCCGCCTTAAGAATATATCGCAGCTATCGAGCCCTATGCAATTTCAATGGCAACTTTTTAGTATTTTTTCTCCAGAACCACCGGACAGATTGACTTGGGAATGGTTTTATTAGAAAGATAATAAAAAACTGAGTCATATTGTGGCGCTACATTTCCCGATTTTTAAGCTTACATTTTTTTACGGGAACTTAAAGATGCTTGAAAATGCCTTTTTTTCCGTTCCGTTCTTCATAAACATTTAAAAATAAACCGGGGCCTAAATACAAATTTAGGCTCCACAATATTCAAGACCAAGACTTTTAGATTATATCTC